>CAIGRM010128918.1:0-15635 GCA_903798335.1 Fraxinus albicans
AAATAACTTAAATTGATGATTTGGAAGGGAAAATAGCTGAATTTGGAATTGAAACCGATGCACACTGAGCATAGCTGGGTAACCACGACATGTGCGCTGCAAAGAGCTTTCCGAATTGGGGTCATGGGCGTGATTCTGACAGCTGTAGCCAAAGTTATGGCCAAAATATCGAAACATATCCAAAAAGGTACCAATTAGGAAATGTTGATGATTATTTACCAATTTTATGCTGATCCGCCAACTAATGGTATCTCAGTGCCACTAACGTACTATCAGATAGCTCGACCTTGTCTGATTCGGATCCTCCTGCATCACCATGTAATGGAAACACATTATCAATTAGATGAATGCATACCCAGTCACAAATGCAGTAATTAAGAACATCATGAACTGTAGCACAAAAACACAATAAATTTTTTTATTATTAAAAAAATAACTTTTAAAAGCAAAAACAAAACAAAAAACAAATGAGATGCATGCAAGAATGAATGTACTCAATGAACTGTATATGCATGCACCTAAGTACCTAATCAAAGAGGCAAATGGATGCTCTAACAGTAGAAGTGATTCTAGTTATCTGAGTCATTATCGCAGTTAAGTGGCTAACCTGATCGGCGAGGAAGTCAACCTTACTCGAGATATCCTGACTTTTACTACTAGTCGCGTGTTTATGAAACATAGGTCTTATGTGTCCCAGTGTACCACAATGGTGACAGGTAGGAATAAATCTAGGTTCAAACCTACTCAGAGGTTGTTGCTGATTTATAGAACTATTGATCCTACGTTATCTAGCAGGCCTCGATCTTAAAACATTCTTGCCTTTGGGTTAAGGATTAGTAGTATTCCTAACTTTGCTGGTGGTTGGGACGAAGGTGGTCTTGGAAGTACTGGTAATAGTATTATCATTTTGAGCGTATCCTAGACTGTGCCTATTTCCAGTAGGCTTGTTCATCCCTAAAATATTATCGAGGTTTTGAGTACCACTTATGAAAGATTAAAGTTGAGTATTAGATTTTTCTAGATCACTTGTTAAGGATTTAACTTTAGCTTCTAGATTCTCATTAACATGTTTTAACTCATCCAAATTTTTGGTAGAATCCTGAAAGTCATCTAAGAGTTTCTCTCTCTCTCAAGTTCATTAATCTTTTTTAGCACGACTTTATTGACCTTCTTGATTTTAAGACTTTCCTCAAACAACTGTCGATAAGATTAATGAATATCGGTCTCATCCTCAGAGCCATCCTCAGAATTCTCACTTTGTTCATCATTCTCTACCGTTTCACATTCCTTATTAGATTCAATTTTAGATATAGACGTGAAAACCATAAAATTTTGTTCATCCTCACTGTCGGAGCTATCACTTTGAACACTCGAATTTGATTCATCATCACTCAAAGTCACTGCTAGTGCCTTACCCCTTCCTTTACTCAATTTCTTCTTGAAATTAGGACATTCATTCCTATAGTGACCAAAACCCTGACACTCATGACATCTAACTAATTGAGTTTTCTTACTAGAAGTCTTAGGATTATTATTATTATTATCATGCTTATCTTTCAAGAATTTACTAGGGACATCATTTTTCCTATCGTGAGGTTTTCTCCAATTCCTCATCCCCTTCTAGAATTTCTTAACGAAATAAGCTATTTCTTCATCCTTAAAGGTCTCAGTATCAGTAGATTCATGTCTTCTTCCCTGATGGTGTTCATGGCTATGGATACCTTCTTTGGTTAAGAAATGGTGAGTTTATAGGTTTGGAGATATCCTACGAGTTCCTCTATCTTAACTTCATCTAATTCCTTACTTTCTTCAATAGTGATGATCTTAGGTCTAAACCTTTCAGGTAGGGATCTAAGGACTTTTCGAACTATCTTAGACTCGGAGATCTTCTCACCTAGGTAGAGTTTACTATATCATTAAGCTTCGTATAGAATTCATCGAACGATTCATCGTCCTTCATTCTAATTTCTTCAAATGTAGAGGTTAACATCTGCAGTTTGGAGTTCTTAATAGTTTTGTACCCTTGTGTGTGGTTTTTAAGATATCCCAAACCTCTTTAACAGTTTCACACATCGACACTCTCCTAAACTCCTCTGCAGACACAGCCATAAACAGAGCATGAAGCTCTTTACTATTCCAGTTGCAATTAGCTACTTGATCTTTGATCCAAAGAGAAATGTCAGTGGGTGTAACAACATCAGTAACAATGGATGAAGGTGCAGTCCAATCATTTTGAACTATGATCCAAAAATGCTCATCCAATGCTTTAATGAATGCTCTCATTCGAATTTTCCAGTATGCATAGTTGCTTCCGTAAAAAAATAAAGGCACGGATAGAGACCGACTCATCTAGATTATTTAGAAATTGAAATATGGCTCTGATATCAATTGAAAGTACGAGGTTCGACCCAAATTACACCTAGAGGGGATGAATAGGTGATTATGTAGAATTAAAAATTAATATTTAACTAGCAACAAGCCACTATTAATTATCTCTAGATCGTTAATCAATCAAGTCAATTTTCCTAGGTTGAATTGCCGCAGTTATAAGAAACAATAAATAAACAACCAGAATGATCACGGAGAAATCCCAACTGGGTAAAAATTTCGGGCACTTTGCAGTCAACAATCCACTATAAACGAATTATGAACTTACAGTCCGTCAGACTCGACTACCATTAGCACATTCTGACCTCCTAACTGCAATCCTCACAGCCTTTCTAGATTGCGTGCTCCTACACCAATTCTCGATTTTATGAATTTGTCTATCTCATGTGGATCAACGAAGGACTCCGCGTTCTCCAACAACTGGAACTCCAGTCACCTTTCCTTGATCTTCAGAACTCTAACGATGTGTAGGAAGTAGAAGTTTGGTATTTGGATTATGGATTTGATGTTTTCAACTCCAAGAACAATGAAGGTTGAAAGCTTATTTGATGAATAGGGTATGAAGCAGTATATATTTTCTCAATGATCAACCTTAGAAAAATCCGTTCAAAGGCTTGCTGGTATTTAAAGTTCAGGCTTTTGATTGAATGGGCCAGACAAAAATACTTAAAAACATGTTCATGGAAACTCTGTCGATCGAGCGAAAGCTAGGCGATAGGTAAGCGATAGGATGTCGCTCGAGCGAAGTCAAGGCGACAAGCGAGCGACAATTTTTCGGTTTCTACCGTTTGAGCAAAGTCATGGCAACAGTCTAGCGAAATTGCGGCGCCCTTTTTTTCTTCTTTCAATTCTTGAACTCCAAACCTAATACAACTCAATTAATAGCATTTGCAACTTACTCCTTGAATTTTACAACACGTTAATTCTAGTCATTTTTGTTCACAAATTTGCCAATGACATTAAAAATCTAACATATTGTTAAGATTCTAGTATTCTACACATTCTATCTTTGATGGAAAATTATCTAATACATTAGAACATTAATTTTCTAACTTTTAGATAATAAAATTCAAAAAAAGACGTTTGATTTACATGTAGAATAAGTGATGCGGAACAATTAGAAGGCAAAATCATAAACTAGTTGAAAAAGAGGAGAAATAAGAAGGACCTACTAAAACGTACGCAACTTTCAGCTCGGATGTTGTATTTACGCGAGCAAGTACAATATGGAATTGTTTTTTAGTTCTCCACAGTTTTATCGAGGTGATGACTTTCACGGTCAAATCCCATAATTTAAATGTTTGTTTTTGGGCTTTTCTGTTTTGAGTTAATTTAAGGATATTTTTGTTGCTTTTGCAATTTCCTAGTTCAATTTGAAATTTATCTACCGAATTAGGGTTTCACTTTGATGCTTTAAATGTGTGTTAAAATTTTGAAAATTACAGTCATTTTTGCATAATAATATCTCAGTTTTCCATTATGTGGTGGATTCCAGTAATTCTTACGTCCGTTGGAGTGAAATTCAAGCATCATTCATGTTTTACGGACAAGAGCCCTTTTATTATTATTCACTTTTCCGTAAGAACAATTATTTGCTCTAGAAACAATGTATAATTTGACAAGATTTTTCAGAGGTAGGCAATTAATGCAGGCAAAGAAGCACTAAGGGAAAGTTATACAAAACTGGAATTGTAACAAGGGAGTCAAAAGGCATGCACGTTAACAACGAGGAATCTAATTACCAATAGTCTTTGTATTAGATGCTTTAAACTATGATTTTGTTAAAATATGCTTTATTCAATGGAAAGAATCCGAGGTAAATACATTGTATAGGAATATGCAGATAAAAAGTATTCACAAGAGCTCGAGTGCGATGAATTTTGTACTTCCATTCAAATTATTCAAGTCGAGTCCGAACAAACCTTTTACATTAAAATAACATTTTCAACATGTTAAATTAAATATGATTAAATAAGATTTAACAAAGACTCTTACTTGGTATAATTTGTCAATTATTTCATACAGCCTTATCCGTACAATCACTTGATAATTAACTAGTAAAGCTCACCTTTTCGTCTTCTTCAAAGGGCTGAAGTTGGCAAATATTAGATAAAAAACAGAAACACAATAATAACACAAACAAAACAAGATTCGCAACAACAACTTAAGCCCTTGTTTGGTTTAGATAAAAATAAGATTTTTAGTAGATTTTTAAAAGTCGATGTAATGTGAGGTTTAAAAGTTGTGGATCCAATAAAATGTGGTTAAAATTAGTTGTTAACTTTTATTTAAATTTTAGTTAACTTTTGTAGCCGAACCAAACAAGGGACTAAGTTATGTTTTCAATGAATTTGAGGTTGATTAGAATAAATATTTTTCTCCCACTAGATTGAACTTGTCGTCCAACCTATTTGTAGATTTAAAACTATTTTAATCTTTAATAGCTCTATAGGTTGTGTAGATATTTGTTTATCCCTATCTTTCGTTATATAGGTTGGGAAATTACTTAATATGTACAGTGGAATTTAAACAATTTTTTCAATTCCCACCAACGATCTTATTTTTGCTTAAAGAGAAACCGTAATAAAGAATTATACCTTTGATGAATTCTTTAAAGAATAATTCAAATTTGCAATCCATATCTATTCAATTATTCAGTCTCAAACGGAAATCCACATAGGGAACAAGAATGATAGGATTAGGATTTCCATTTTCTCGTACTTGCAAGATAATAATTGTGTTGTATGATTTTTCAAACCCTAATAGCTTATTAATAGAAGTCAAAGTGGACTTGGCCCCAACAATTAAACTTAATCCGATCCAACATTAAATTAATTTAATTAATTAAACATGATTAATTAATTTATCCCGTTAATAAGTAATTCAATCAATTAATTGTCCAACACTTGTCAATTAATTAATTAGTATACTTCATTCTTCTTGTTATTATCTTGTGTGTGACTTATTAGGTTCTCAATTACGATACCTAACGATCTAAAATATTATTATTTTATCTAATCAAAATAAGATAAATTAAAACATCCTTTTAATTTATCATTAATTCACTTGCATTAATTAATTCACATTCGGCGTCTCAGATTGACATCTAGAATGTATCAGGGTAACACATGTGATAGAAAATGTTATTGGTATGATAAAATAATATTTGTTCATTTACCGTGAAACTATAATCCCTTCAATAATATGATTCAATTAATTACGAGATATGAAGTGTGTCAATCTCGATTATTGATCATATATTTCACCCCACCACTAAGTCCATATAAGTCGAAAACTCTTTTCGACTTATGAGTACAAATTGACTAAGAATTTCGTTATTAACTTAATTGAATGAAATGCAGATTACAATTTCTTATTATATAATAGTGATGAATCTTCTTTGATCACTCATAACATTCATATAACCCTTAACATACCCTAACAATGTCGTATCATCGAATCTTGACGAAAAAATATTCATTATCACCAAGTATGAACGTCCTCATATAACTTGAATATAACTTTTAATTAAGTCATATTTTTAATAATTTAGTGGGTGAAAAGTGAGATAATAATGAAATTTGAAACTAAATTGAAGTTTAATGATTCAATTGAAATAAATGTAAGTCCTGCTATCCAATTAAGACATTAAATTTTGGTTACCCGATTGAGATTTTTCTGGAACTTCAGCGACCTGTGATGAAATTTACCCTCGTGTAATGGATATGGAATAGCGGATATTGTTGGTTTGCGTGCTATTCACTAGTATATAACAGTCTTCCCTTCTACCCCCCTAAATCCCTAAACCCCTCAACTCTCTGGGAGTATTTATCGAACAATCAACAAGAAAATAAGGCATGGCAAGCTCCATCCAGTTGAAATCCGAGGCCCTCATGGAGCAAATGAAACTCCATATGTCAACCGATGAAGGAAAAAAGCTTGTTAAAAAAATTGGTTTGGTTTATCAGATCAACATAGCCCCCAAGGTTTTTGAAAGAATTATTCGATTATTTATGTTGGTGTTATGAAATTGTTGAATTATGTATTAAGTTTTTCGTAAATGGCAGAAAATTGGGTTCAATGAGAAGTCTTTTGTGGTTGATCTGAAGAAAGGGGAAGTTAAGGAAGGTTAGGGTTCTAGAAACATTTCTCAATTTTTTCCCGGCTTAATTTAAAGTATATCATCAGTAATTTATGAGGAAAAATGGAGTTTACCCTCAAATTTTTATATCTCCATCTACTGATGTTTACTTTCCTAGGGCCGTACGAGGATGGGAAGCCTGATGCCACCTTTTCGTTTACTGACGATGATTTTCTTAAGGTTGCCTCTGGGAAGATGAATCCTCAATTTGCATTCATGAGGTGCCTTTTTCGTTTGTTTTTCTACTTCAATTTGTTAACTTGGCTGAATTGATGTGTTTTAGTGAATGAAAATTAATAATTTTGATATAAATTTGCTGGATGGATGCAGGGGTGCAATGAAGATAAAAGGTAGCATAAGTGCAGCCCAAAAATTTACACCAGATATTTTCCCCAAACCCTCGAAGATGTGAGCAGTCAGGTCATAATGTACTAGATTATGAGTCAAGGATGTCTTTCATTTATTTCACTAAAGTTGTTGTGTTTTTAGCCAAACTTCACACATGGTGTAGGAAGATAGCATTGATATCAAGTCAGCACTTGTATCTTTAATATGAAATGGATGCTTTCTTGTGTGTCATGGTACTAGACTGATGCATGCTTTTCACAAGGATCTCAAGACATAAATCTTCAGGTTGTACTCAAACCATTGAAATAAATAATCTCATTGATTTATGTGTTTCTCGCTTGTGTACTTATGAGAAAATTGGCTGATATTTTCCGATTAGAACATCTGGTCTCCTTTACATTTTTTCTATCTTTCCTGTGTGAAGTGTCTAAAGGCAATTTTAGATCACAGTTTTTGCTGGTGGAAATTCTTATTGATCCTTTACAGATTTGGAAAAAGCCTGTTCCTTTAGAGGTCTTCAGAAATAAAATTAGATGTATAGGTGTCTTGTAGTGGTGAATCAAGGTTTCATTAATTAATTATACCCACAAACAATAAAATATAAGTTGAGGGAAGAATAGTAAGGAGGTGTTGCATGTAATTCTCTTCGAATATGTGCTCAAAATTGAAATTGTGGAAAGATATCCACTGACGTGTAAAAAATTATACTATCTATCTAGTAAGCAAATATTAGTTTAATCACCTATTTGTGTTGGAAAAGCTTCTTTGTGTTCATATCCTGAAGGATGATGGAGGATTGTAAAGTTCATTGTCAATGCTTCTATCTTATGATCTGGATGTTCTCTCCTTGAGAGCTCGTCTACTCAATTGCGCATTTTTTTTTTGTAACAATTTATTTACTTATTCAGAAAGGAATGCGATGGCTTCAGTTTTAGTACGTCAAGTGCAACTATTTTTTGTTAAGTCTAGGGGCTTAATACTAAACATGTAAATTGAGTTAGTGAAGTGCCAAAGTGCTGAAAGTTTAGTGCGAAAAGTGCAGTATCCGTTTGTTGGTTCAGAAACTGACAATGAATGCTGGATTATGGATAAGGTTTAGCAATATAAAACATGCTGGATTTTCGAGAACAAATAATATTATTTGTTTTCTTTTCAACATAGCATAGTATTGGTGCAACATTGTACTTGTTTCAACTTATAAAGGCTTCCTGGGATTGTCTTCTGTGTGAAGTAAGCTGAAAGTTACTTTTCCTTCTTACTTGAGTATAAATTATGTTTATGATTTATGCTCCATTGCTGTTTAATATACTGGTTACGAGCTTTCATTTTGGAGTTAATTTGAGTTGTGGAAATACATTACTGTTTTTAATTTTCGGGCTAAAGCTGAAACTGGCATGATGGCACAGAAGTCTTCAAATGGCTTGAACATTTGATACAATATGAAGACATGTAATGTATTAGGAGAATGACAAAAGCAAGAGCCAGATCACAGTCCTCCTTTGACAGTAGGCCTTCTTTATCTTCATGATATAATTCGAGCTATGGTTTCTGGATTTTACTGTGTTTAGTTCTTAAACATTTGCTCAGACTTGGTACAAGGTAAATTATTCTTGATGCAGGTTTAGTTAACTTCC
This sequence comes from Fraxinus albicans, assembly GCA_903798335.1. Taxonomy (NCBI): domain Eukaryota; kingdom Viridiplantae; phylum Streptophyta; class Magnoliopsida; order Lamiales; family Oleaceae; genus Fraxinus; species Fraxinus albicans. Next base: position 8,512 of record CAIGRM010128918.1, read on the forward strand.
GTCATTATGTAAGACTTGGAGATGATTGAACCCCATATTTATGAAAGAGTGGCTATCATATAGAAGCTATGGCCACTCGAAAAAAAGACAATACTGTGAGAAAGGAGCTCTTTAAAGAAGAAGAAAGTAGACGGGGGGAAAAACACAAATCTGAGATTTTCTTTACAATAATTATCTGTGAGATTACTTCTTTCTTTTATATCCATCTTTTAATGATTTTTATCTAGGATATTTTTTTCTTTGTTTCTAATGTAGGTGGATTTTCCCTTCATATTATACTCTACAATTTTCACTAAGAGTATCTTTGATTGGTTTTATTTTTCACGGAAAATGTTATTTTTCCACCAAAATTCCTACTTTTGGGGGTGTTTGATTTGTAATTTTTTCCATGGAAAATATTTTCGAAGCTTTGGTCATGTTACCATATTTTTCTCAAAAATAAGAAAAACATTTTCTTTAGTGGGGTGATTTTTATTTTTTAGGTAATTCACTCTCCCATCTATCCCCTCTCCCTCATCTATACACCAATAAAAAATGGACAACTATAATATTTTCTATGTTGAAAACTAAATCAATCGAACACGTTGAATTAATAATTTTCATACAAATAAGTTATAGGCAATTGAATTATCTAGAATTTATTTTCTTTTCATGTAAATTCCATGTTCACAATCAAACGCATCCTTAGAATTTTTCTTAATTTTGGCAGATAAACTTAGTTTGTTGTCAAATTGCACACATTGTAGTTAGTTTGCTTAGTCAGTGGTTTTAACATCAATTATGGACTAAATCGAACAAACAACCTATAAATGGCTTGGCTTGGTTTGAGACATGGTGTCACGCACCGAGAGTATTCCTCTCTCAATATAGCCTTAGAAAATAGCCTAAAGCGAGGCATGTGTTTATATTACCGAGTAGTGCATTAATGATATTATCATATGCATGTCTCAGGATTCGAACCTTGACATTTCTCTTTAGAATGACTTAAGTTAAATTCCGGTACCAATTGGACAATTGTAACAACCCAAGTATCGTGCCCAACTATTCTTGTCCGTTTTGGGAGAGTTTGAGCCCACTTACTCATCACCTATTTCTTTTGCATCTTCAAGATTCGAATCTTTGACCTTTCCCTTAAGAAGACTTGAGTTGAATGTTGATACCAATTGGAGATTCAACTTAAGTAAAGCTCAAGATTCGAATTTTGGGGACACGATAGAAGTTCGTGAGAAGTAAGATGGGTTCATGCTCTCCCAGATCGAACAATACGTAAGAGAACAGTTGGGCACAAGGCTTGGGTCCTCACAAAAAAAAAAAATGTGCATTTTTTTTTGTAACGAAAAAAGGTCTATGCTCATTCTGTTATATCATACGTACTGTTCGCTTTGGGTGGATATCTGCCCACTTACCCCTTCACGAATTTCTATCGCGTCTATTATGATTCGAACCACTGACATTTCCCTTAAGAATAACTTAAGTTGAATTCGGGTACCAATTGAATAAATAATTTGTAATACCCAAATTTCATAAATTAAGAGTGTTACCAAAAAAACTCACTTTTCTCTACATTGAATGCGGGATGATAAAAATAAATTCCTTTATTCTAAAAACATAAATCATATCAATAAAACAACCCGAAATATGAAAATTGTATCTATTCGAAAGCAACATAATCAACTAAGTATTTAAATTAAAACGTCCTTGTACATTAATAAAACTAATTATTAAATTAAAAGATAGAAAATAATTTTTACTTCTTCCCGCTCCTCTTGGTAGCCTGCATCAACATCATGCCAAAATTTTAATCGATCCAAACTAACCTGTAAATTATTGTACGGGTAGGTATTTAAAAATACATAGCAAGATAGGTGTAGTTTTCATACACAACTATGTAACAATAAAATAGACACTTTGTATCACATTTTTTTGGAGTATATTGATGACCAAGCGAGACACCCATCAGTAATATTTTGGATTCTCGAAGGATTTCACATTTCGTTATAAAGAACCCAATAAAGTTCACATTTTGCTAGGTCAAATCCGAATGTTCACGACAATTCATGCATACTTAATTGAATACCTAAAAGTATAAGGAAGTGAACCACTTGCACGTTATATGTCTTACCTTGATAAATCAAAAGACTTTTTGAAATAAGATATGAACTCAAGTTTCAAATATGTTCCTTCCTTGATTGTTTAAAAAAAAAAATATATATAGAATAGATAAATTGCTTTCTTCCTTGACTTTAGACGAGTATAACTAGAACAAAAATTCTACTTGTACATAATTTTTATTCATAAGGGTTAACATAGTACTCACATGGAGTGAGACCCATGTTGTGGGACCTACAAAAATGGGACCCACCCCATGTGAGTATTATGTCAACCTTTATGTGAACCTCAATGTACCCCTAGTACTTCTCATAATATATATATATTGATTTAAGTTGTGAAGATTCTCTTGACTTATGGGGGGTATTTATAGAGTCTATAACCTAGTATTATAATTGTACTTCTTTTCCTTTAGAAGATAGTCACATGCTACCAAGTATTGGATAGGAATGGGTTTCACTATTTGGGTAAAGATTGTCTTCAAAAAGTAGAGTTTGATTGGTCTTCCTCTAATAGTTTCTAGTAAAACATCAAGTGGAAGGCTTAAAAAAAAAAAAGACAATAATATAAAATTCAAAGTTCCTAAAATCCTATTTAATCTTGATTTCCTTCTATCGACTCCAACATAATTCAAACTTATCAAAAATAACTTTTCTTGAGTAGAAGACTTCTAATTAATTACAAGCTTAAAAAATAGTCCGATATTGATATACTAAATTTCGCTCTATCAATATGTAATTATTTGACCCCAATAATAATAAAAAAAATAAAATATATTTCACTTTAGTCCCTCAACTATCAAAATATATTAAAAAAATCTAGGCTAAAAAAATTTCTATTCTATAAAATTTCGGGATTTTACAATCCCCATCCTTAAAATAATTTCGTCATCAAAATTAACTGCGTGCGAGTCATTTGTTGGCCATTCCTGAGTTAAACCAAAAACTTTGGCATTTCCTTTTTTTCTTGCTCATTATCTTTCTTTGAGGGGATTTCTCTGCATTTTTTTTAGAAATATGACATGCCTTGCAGCATCGATAGCACCGTTACTCCTGAACAGACATTCACCCCTATGCGTCTTGTTGCACTTTAGATAAGGTGAAATGGCTTGTCTAGAACTTGATCCAGTGTTAATTTTTTTTTTGTTCTGTTCATCTCCTTTCTCTTCATTGGATTCATTCCATTTCTGTTTTCCTGAAAACTTGCCATATTGCTGAAAAGTTTGGTCGATCTCTAATCTATTTGAGATTATCTGAGCAGTTTGCGAAACCAACTATAGGTGGTGAATTGGTAGGATGCCATTATCGCAATTTGAACCTCTTTGCTTTCTTTGCCTCCGTGTCCACTAAGTGCAGTGTATACCTAGAGAGTTGTTCGAACTTTCTCCATATTCCTCAAGCTTCATCTTTCCTTGTTTACGCTGAAGAAACTGTCTCCTTTTGATCTCTCAAGGCTTGTGGTATTTTTTTCATCACTTCTTCCTTGAATTGTGTTCAAGTCAGAGCACATTGTTGTGCTTCAGTTATAGTGCGCGAGGTTGACTTCCACCAATGGCATGCTGCATCAACCAACATGAATTCTGCATATAATACTTTCTGAGCATCAGTGCATGAAAGATGTTTGAAGATTTGTTCCATTCATCATCCATTCTTCAGTTGCTAGTAGGTCTGCCTTGCCATCGAAGGTTGGGGGTTTTTAACGGCCAAACTGTTCAACAATTGAGCTGGTCTTGTTAGCATTTACATTTTGAGGACCAGCATGTGTTTGTCATCTACCCAGATCTTGTACCGCCCTCAACAAATCTCTGATGATCGTAGTTTGATTTTGTTGTTGTCTCGACATTTTCTTAATACAAATAAAATTTCCTTTTAGAAATATTAGATAACACACAAATTTTTTTTATCTCAATTATATAAATCTTGTGAAAAATTAAAATAGGTCTTTATATGTAGTATTTTGTTTTCTAAAAGGAAATTTAAAAAAAAAAAAAAGAAATCCTAAACAAAGGAAATATCATCTATTTCTAATTTCTATAAGTCATAGGAATCTTCTATGGTAGAGTCTCATCTAAAGCAATGCATGACTCGGGTTTAGAATCCATTATCGATTAGAGGAAGTTTTGTGGCTCGAATTCTTGCTCGGGGTCCTCCTCCGATTCTGGTTCGTGTTCTTCCTCTAGTTCTGATTCAAGATCTTCCTTTGGGTCTGATTCATGCTTTGGCTCAAAATCAGGTATAGGCGCAGGCTCCTACTGTCTGTGGTTCCATAAGATTATGATATCTTCATAGTATTCCCTAAAATCAATCTTGTCCTAATATTCACGCAAATATAGCTTATAATCCATATCCCTCACGAAATAAGCCACGTTTCTCCATTGAGGCCGCACAGAGTTTATAAGATGGTATATCAAGAGGATAGTCCCTTCATTATATCCGAAAGATCTTGCTTGCTCTCACTTAAATAGAAAATCTTCAGCATGCTCAACAAATGTTCGCTCTCATCTCACTTCATAATTTATGTAGTTCTCGATAGCAATTTGGTCACGCTGTAGGCGTGTTAGGCTATTCATAGTCATCATAGTTGTTTGCCAAGTCCTAATCTTGTGTGAGAAGTATCACTTCAATTATGTCTAATCTTTCGGTGACAATTTATTTTATTCCATGCTCGCATAAATAATATTCATATAAAATGTGAAAAAAAAATCAACTAATAAATTATGCAAGGTAAACATGCTAATACATTTAACATTTCATTTCATTACTTAGATTAATTGGAGAGTGGTCATATAGTGAGCATCGTGTGCCAAGGATTACATGTTCAAGACTTAAAAAAAAATAAAAATTCAATGTCTTTAAACTCCTAATGTTTATGTAGATACTTTATTCGACCACTCTCCGATTGATCCAATTTATGAAATGAAATGAAATGTTATTCTTTTAAGATGATTATGTGCCATCTTACTTCATGTTATGAAATGTATTAGCTTGTTTACCTCACATAATTTATTAGTTTTATATGAATATTGTTTATGCGAGCATGGAATGAAATAAATGAAGTTATACTTGTCACACATAATTAGGACTTAGCAAACAAGTAGAACAACTATGAATAGCCTAGCACACCTACAACGTGGCAAAATTGCAATCGAGAACTACATAAATTATGAAGTGAAATGGAAGCGAACATTCATTGAGCATGTTGAAGATTTCCTTTTTAAGTAAGAGCAAGCAAGATCTTTTGGATATAATGAATGGACAATCCTCTCGATATACCATGATATAAACTCTATGCGGCTCCAATTGAGAGAAGTGGCTTATTTTGTAAGGGATATGGATTATATGCTATAATTGCGTGAAGATTGGGATATGATTGATTTAGGGAATACTGTAAGGATATTATAATCTTATGGAACCACAGACAGCAGGAGCTTGTGCCAGAGCCTGTGCATGTACTTGAGCTAGAGCCTGAATCAGACCCAGATGAGGAGTTGAATCAGAACTAGATGAGGAACTCGAACCAGAGGTAGAGGACCCCGGGCAATAATTCGACCTACAAAACTTCATCAATTTGATTATGGATTCTGAACCTGAGTTATATATTATTTCAAGTGATAAGACTCCATCATAGAAGATTCCTAATACTCGTAGAAAGTAGAAATAGATGATATTTTCGTTGTTTAGGATTTTTTTATTTCATTTCATAAAACAAAATGTTACGTTTAAAGACTTATTTTAATTTTTCACAAGTAAAGATTAATATTATTGAGATAATTTTTTTGTGTGTTATCCAATATTTCTAAAACCAAATTTTTATTTGTGTTAAGAAAATGTCGAGAAAATAACAAAATCAAGCTACGATCATCAGAGATTTGTTGAGGGTTGTTCAGGATCGGGTAGACAACAAACATAGGCTGGTCCTCAGAATGCAAATGCTAGCAACACTAGCTCAATTGTTGAATAATTTCGCCGTTACAAATCCCCAACCTTCGATGGCAAGTTAGATCCACTGGCAACTCAAGAATGGATAATAGGAATGGAGCGAATCTTCAAATATCTTTCAGGCAATGATGCTCAGAAAGCATTATGCGTAGAATTCATGTTGGTTGATCAGCATACCATTGGTGGCAATCAACCTCGCGCACTAACTAAAGCACAACAACGTACTCTGACTTGGACACAATTCAAGGAAATGATAGGAAAATACTTCCCACGAACCCCGAGAGATATAAAGGAGACAAGAGTTTCTTCAACTTAAATAGGGAAAGATGAAGCTTGAGGAATATGAGAAAGTTTGAACAAACCTCTAGGTACGTATCTCACCTAGTGGTCACGAAGGCAAAGAAAGCAATAAGGTTCGAACTAGGATTACATTCGGAGATTGGTGGAATAATGACATCCCACCAATTCACCACATATAGTCGGGTTTTGCAAACTGCCCAGACAATCTCAAATAAATTAGATATTGATCAAACTTTTCAACAAGGTGTTGAGTCTTTAGGAAAGTGGAAATGGAATGAGTCCAATGAAGATAAAGGAGAAGGACAGAACAAGAAAATTAACATCGGATCAAGTTTTGTCGTTTCCTCCTATTTAAAGTGAAACAAGACGTATAGGGGTGAATGTCTGTTTGGGAGTAATGTGTTCTATCGATACGACAAGGCATGTCATATTTCTAAAAATTGCAGAGAAGTCCCTGGAAAAAAGATAATGAGCAAGAAAGGAAATGCCAGAGTTCTTACTTTAACTCAGAATGGGGAACGAAGGACTCGAACGCAAGCAATTTCAAGGACGAAATTATTTTTAAGGAAATGAGATTGTAAAGCCTCGAAATTTTATAGTATAGAAATTTTTTAGTCTAGATTTTGTGTAAATATATTTTAATAGTTGAAGGATTAAAGTGAAATATGTTTTAAATTCTTATTATTTTTGGGCCAAATCATTAGATATTGATAGAGTGAGATTTGATATATTGATATTCACTACTAGAAAATGAGGCAATAGAGACGGAATTTTAGC
>CAIGRM010128935.1:0-11160 GCA_903798335.1 Fraxinus albicans
TTAATTTTTCTCTTTTTCTCTCACATTTTTAACAAAATCTTAAATCTCCATCAAATAAGGGCAAAATATTGCATTCTTAATACCATTTCGAAGTGTTCACGGTCTAATTTTCTACGTCGTTAATGGCGTACGAAACGATCAATTTTAGCAAATGTTACGACTTGTCAAAGTAAGACGTTCAAAATTAGTATTTCGAAAATTTCGATAACATGCTAACTTTTAAAAAATTTCGACGATCGTACGCTAATCAAATCTACAAATTGCTTATATCATCTCAAAACTTATTTTCAGAACTACATTATGAGCATATCGAATAGTTCAAAAAGATATAGAAAATAGTTAAAAACACGTTAAACGTGAAAAATCTACAAATTGCTTGTGTCATCTCAAAACTTATTTCGAGAACTACATTATAGGCATATCGAACATCGAATAATCCAAACAAATATCGAAAATAGTTAAAAATGCGTTAAACATGGATTTTAAAGAAATGCGTTGAACTCGCATTTTCTTAAAAAAAAAATTCAATTATTTCATTAACATTTATTTTTTTTACAATACAAATTTCTCAATATAATTTACATCATTTTATTAGGAAATTTTATATTGAATATGACATAAAAAAATTTCGAAATTTTACATCTGAAAAAGCCATATCTTATGTAAATTTTCGGATGCAAAATTACATGGAATATGATTTTTTCGGACGTAAATTTTCGATTTTAAAATTTCTCCAAATTTCTTTACAAGTTCGATTGTACCACGTTAACTTTAAACTTCTACGTCCGCCCCTGATCATAACCACCATTTGCAAACTGTAAACAAGCAACCTACTCATTACCAAAGCAAATACCAACGACCAAAACAACAAAACAACCAAGTAAACCACCAAAGCAACAATTGAACCAAACTGTAAAAGATTCTGGCCAAAATCAACCACCAAGAACCGAACGGAATTTGTGCAAAATTCGGCCTCCACGATGATGCCCATGATCGCGCAACGCTACGGTAGTTAATCTGCACGTAGACAATCTCAACCATGGACAAACATCAACCAAAATAGCACCCCAACCAAAATTAGCCACTAAGAACTGAATGGAATTTGTGCAAAATTCGACTTCCACAGTAACGCCCATACCACTGCGGGTGGTTAATCCACACCTAAACGACCTCAACCATGGACAAACATCAACCAAAACAGCCATCAATCGATGTTCATAAAATTCAATCTCTTTTTTTTCCGTTGTCAGTTCCAGTAAAAGCGAAGGCAAGCGGCGACTGATGAGAACCATGTAGCAATAGTAGCTACGCAACCTACAACGAGATTAGAACCAACCCAAGAAAGCCAAAAGGTTTTGGACTCAACCAAAATTAATGAACCAAGCAACCAACACAATCGCTTACAATATGTTGACCTCTTGATTACACGACTTATAAATCTAACCCGAATGTTTGAACATCACAAGAAATCGATTCTTGATAACTTCGTAATTGCTTAATGAAGAACAATGGATTTGAAAGCTAAAAGCCTCACGATTAATTCTCAATAATAATAATATAGATTGTCCATACAATGAATATAATGTCAATATTTATAGGAAAAACCTAAAACCCTTGTTAATCGGAAATAACTTGCTAGGATTACAAAGATTGCGATAAAAATAGAATTATAGTAAAATAAGGAAAATTCGCGAAAAGGAAATAACTTGCTAGGGTTACAAAAGATTGAGATAAAAATAGAATTCTTAATAAAATAAGGAAAATTTGCGAAAATGAAATTTTCTCCTCATGTTTGAACCATGCGAGACCGCATGGCTGAAATAACTATGCGGTCGCATAGTTATGAATTTCAACCTCCTTGTTTTCTACCTCGATCAATGTGATCCATTGGACTTCCACCCCGAGTCCAACATGGAAATTGACGTTTGGCTTGCCCCAGTCAATGTCTCGTCCACCGTAGCATGAGCCAGCAACCCTATCGCTTCCTTGACCCGCTTTGCCCTTGATTGAGTCATCGATCCTCCTTTGATGATCAACGGATCCTTCCCCGGGATCACCCTCGTTGCATCCTTACATTAGATCACACCATCCCCTCCCTCTTCAAAAGGATTCATCCTCGAATCTGAACCTGCATCAAAAGGAGAGAGATCAGTTACATTAAAAATAGCTGATACATTATACTCACCAGGAAGATCCAACTTGTAAGCATTATCGTTGATCCTTTCAATGACTTGAAAATGACCATCTGTTCGTGGCTGCAACTTTGACTTTTGTTGTTGTGGAAAGCGTTCTTTTCTCAAATGTAGCCAAACCCAATCACCGGGTTCAAATGTAACGCTCTTCCGCCCTTTGTTTGCTTGTGAAGCATAGCGCTTAATTTTCTGCTCGATTTGTAATTTTTCCTTTTCATGAAATGCTTTTACCAATTTTGCTTTCTTCTTTTCGTCTAAACTACCACGTTCATTAACACGCAAAGGAATCAAATCCAATGATGTTAGTAGGTTCAAACCATAAACAATTTCAAATGGTGAAAACGAAGTAGTATGTATGGCCCTATTATATGTAAACTCAATGAAAGGTAAACATTATTCCCAACTCTTCAAATTCTTATTAATCACAGTGCATAGCAATTTGATCATAGTCCTATTAACTACTTTAGTCTGGCCATCGGTCTATGGGTGACAACTTGTAGAAAATAATAGCTTAGTTCCTAACTTATTCCACAAAACCCTGACTAAGGAATTTAACGTCCCGATCCGACACAATACTCTTAGGAACCCCATGCAAACATACTATTTTCTTAAAGAACAAATCTGCAATGGTCGTAGCATCATCAGTCTTATGGCAAGGAATGAAGTGTGTCATCTTACTAAATCTATCTACCACGACAAATATTGAGTCCCGTCCTTTCTTAGTCCTAGGTAAACCCAAAACAATGTCCATAGAAATAAACCCAAGGTTCACTAGGTACGGGTAATGGTGTATATAATCCTTATGGTAAAGCCTTTGATTTAGCCTTTTTACACGTTATGCATCGACTACAAACATATTCAATATCATTTTTCATCTTATGCCAATAAAAATGTTCTTCTAACATCTCTAAAGTCTTTTTAATCCCAAAATGACCCATCAAACCCCCACTATGTGACACTCTTACCAACAACTCCCTCATCGAACATTTAGGAACACGTAACTTATTTTCCCGAAATAGATAATCATCATGCCTAAAGAACCTATAAACAGCCCCTTTACTACATGACTCGTATATATCACAGAAATCTGAATCATTCACATACATGTCCTTAACGTATTCAAATCCAAGCAATTTCGTACTCAGAGAAGTAAGAAACACATACCTCCGAGAAAACACGTCTGCTATTACATTCTCTTTACTTTGTTTATACCGGATGACATAAGGGAATGTCTCAATGAATTCCATCCAGCGTGCATGTCTCTTGTTTAGCTTTCCTTGGCCCTTCAAATGCTTCAAGCACTCATGGGCAGTATGGATTACGAACTCCTTTGGCCATAGATAATGCTGCCAAGTCTCCAAAACTCGAACAAGCGCATACAACTCCTTGTCATATGTAGAATAATTGAGTGATGCCCCTCTTAGTTTCTCACTGAAGTACGCAATTGATCTTCCATTCTGCATCAAAACAGCGCCAATACCTATTCTCGACGCATCACATTCAATCTTAAAAGCTTTATTAAAATTAGGTAGCGCTAAAACCGGTGCTTTACACAATCTATCTTTAATAACTTTAAATGCAAGATCTTGTTCCACGTCCCATTTAAATGCTACACTCTTTTTAACAATTTTCGTGAGCGGTGTGGCAAGTGTGCTAAAGTCCTTAACAAATCGTCTATAAAAACTAGCCAACCATGGAAACCCCTAACCTCAATTATGTTTTTAGGTGTCGGCCATTCTTTAATAACTTTTATTTTATCTCCATCCACTTCTATTCCCTTAACACTAACAACATATCTAAGAAATACAACTTTTTCCATGCCAAAATGTACATTTAAAATTAGCATAAAGTTGTTCCTGTCTTAAAACCACAAGCACACACTTTAGATGTTCTATATGCTCATTCAAGTCCTTACTATAAATCAAGATGTCATCGAAGTATACTACCATGAATTTACCTATGAATGCACGCAAAACATGATTCATTAATCCCATGAAAGTGTTATGTGCATTAATAAGTCCAAATGGCATAGCCAACCATTCATATAGCCCATATTTGGTTTTAAAAGCAGTTTTCCACTCATCCCCTTCTCGCATCCTAATTTGATGGTAACCACTTTTAAGATTAATTTTACTAAATATGCATGCACTGTGTAATTCATCTAACATATCATCGAACCTATGGATAGGATGACAATACTTTACCGTAATGTTGTTGATGGCCCTGCAATTCACACACATCCTCCAGGTCATCTTTCTTTGGTACAAGTAGTACTTNAATTTGATGGTAACCACTTTTAAGATTAATTTTACTAAATATGCATGCACTGTGTAATTCATCTAACATATCATCGAACCTATGGATAGGATGACAATACTTTACCGTAATGTTGTTGATGGCCCTGCAATTCACACACATCCTCCAGGTCATCTTTCTTTGGTACAAGTAGTACTTGCAAGGTACATTGACTCATAATTTTCTGCACATACCCATTGCTTAACAACTTGTCCACCTGTCTTTGTAGCTCCTTAGTCTTCTCGGAATTACTACAGTACGCTAGTCGGTTTGGAATTACAGCTCCAAGTACAAAATCAATTTGATGTTCAATGCTTCGAATGGGTGGTAACCCACTAGGCACGTCCTCCGGGAATACATCTTGAAATGGGATATGTTAGGCTCCTCACAGTTGAGGAGTGATTCTTTGTATACCAAAAGAATAATTTGTTGCCTATCGACTATCGCTCTTTTCAACTCACTCCCCTTTGCAAAAAAGTTTTCTTTCGTTTTTTCTCTTCTCTCTTTTTCTTTTCTCTAATCTTCTTTTTTTTTCTCTCATTTGTTTTTTCTTTGATCTTGTGGCTCCACTATTTTTTCCTCTCTATTAGCCACCTCACAATTTTTTCTCTTACTTTCCTTCTCTTTCACTCTCCTCTCATCCTCACCTTTTAACTTAATTTGATCATTAAACACTTGTTGTAGTGTCAATGGTGCAAGGATAATTGATTTTCCATCCATTATAAAGCTATACCTATTTTTATACCCATCATGCATCACATTCCTATCATATTGTCATGGTCTACCCAACAATATATGTTCAGCATGCATAGGAACTACGTCGTACACAACCTCATCTTGGTACCGCCCAACAGAAAGATTAATCAAGACCCTCTGATTCACCTTAATATCACCACTATCATTCAACAATTGCAATTTATATGGTTTGGGGAGTCTTAACAAGGTAAGCCCTAACTTTTCTACAAGTGTAGTGCTAGCTACATTAGTGCAACTGCCCCCATCAACAATAACACTACATACCGTATTGTTGACGTGGCACCTTGTGTGGAATATGTTCTCCCGTTGATGCTCCAAGTCATCCGCCTTGATTTGAGAACTAAGAGTTCACCTCGTGACCACTAACTCACCCACGACATACTCCATCTTTACTTAATCGCTAATTTTTTCCAATTCTGGCATGCCTTCATAATCACTCTCACTTTCACTCAAAACCTCTCCATTATCCTGCAAAATCATCTCTCTTTTGTTTGGACATTAAGAAGCGATGTGCCCCAACCCGAAACACCTAAAGCATTTGATATTTCTATTCCTTGATGGTTGGGATTCTGCCTTGGTTAGGACTTTGTTAGCATTCTCCTCTTTCCCTCTGGAAATTCGGCTCTCCCTTTTGAAACAACTCTATCACCCTTGTTATCCCACCTCAATTTTCATGAAGGATTGGAACCCGAAGAACCCGATGAATACCTATCAGTCCCCTTCCTCTTCAATTGTTTCTTCACCTTCATAGCCACATGTAGTACGTCATCCATCTCCACATAATGTTGTAATTCCACTACGTTCGCTATTTTCCTATTCAAAAATCGAGCCATGGTGGCCTCCCCATCTTCTTCAATATTCATCCTAATCATCAATATCTCCATCTCCTTGTAATATTCCTCCACGCTCCAAGACCCTTGGTAGATGCCTTGCAACATTTGATGAAACTCCCTATAGTAATGACTAGGCACAAACCTCTTTCTCATGATGGTTTTCAATTCCCCCCAAGTATTAACAGGTCACTCTTGATTCCGCCTTCTTGAAGTTACTATTTGATCCCACCAAGTAATAGCATAGTCAGTAAATTCAATTATTGCAGTTTTTTCTTTTCTTCCGAGTAATTGTGGCAATCGAAAATCAATCCAGTCTTCTTTTCCCACTCCAAATACGCTTATGGATTACTCATTTCCTTGAATGTAGGAATCGTCATCTTAATGTTGCCCATGTTTCCGTCTACCCCATCTCCATCACGATCCTGACCTCTTCTTTCATACCTAGCTCCTCTACCCCGTATTCTTCCCAATTCAACATCCACCAATGCATCCTCATCCATTCCACTTCCCGCTTCAAATTCATCAAAAAAATTCATCATACGCCCCTACTTACCTTGCCTCCTTGCATTAGGAATTTCCCTAGAGCGTTCCCTACGTAAGTCAGCAAGTAATGTATCATGTCGATCCATCATGTCCCTCATGTCACCAAACAACATCTCAAACCGCTGAACCATCTCATCCGTCATGCTAGTTTGATTACGGTTCCTGCTTGATGTAGAACCGTCTCTTTCAAACATCCTAACTCTAAGATATTTATATGCCTCACGTATTTCGCTCGTGTATCACTCAATCTGGCTTTTTCCCTCTATTAGTCTCACAACTCTGCCTTTTTCCACTCAATACTTTCGCTCAAGTGCTTCAAAGACAATATCAAACTCAACCAAATCTTATTCTCGAGGAATTCAAACTGGGTTATGAACGAAAGTGTAATTCAAGAGATCTATGGAATGAAAAAGCAAAAAAACTGGATACAGTAGAAGGAAGACTATTTTTAATTCAAGAAAGTGGTTCTTGAACTTGAAATTGACACACTTTCTTTTTTACTCAGGATAAGTTTTGACAACTGCTGGTAATTTTCGAAAATAATAAAAAAAAATCGAATTATTTTTGCTCAGAAAAGCAACTACGAGACCAGCAAAAAAAACGAAAACTGATTTGGATGTTAAACGAGCAATCAAACGACCTTTGAATTTTTTTTAGAGTTTTTATGGATTAAAGACTAAGAACGACGAAAACACGAAGAACAAAAAAAGGGACTCAAATAAAAGAAAATTGATATAACCTTGATTTTTGGAGTCCAAGCTTTGATACCAACTGATGAGAATCACGTAGCAATAGTAGCTACACAACCCACAACAAGATTAGAACCAACCCAAGAAAGTCAATAAATCGAGGTTTTGGATTCGACCCAAAATTAATGAACCAAGTAACCAACACAATCGCCGACAATATATTGGCCTCTTGATTACACGACTTATGAATCTAACCCCGGATGTTTGAATGCCACAAGAAATCGATTCTTGATAAATTCATAATTGTTCAATGAAGAACAAGGGATTTGAAAGCTAAAAGCCTCACAATTAATTCTTAATAATAATGATGTAGGTTGTCCATACAATGAATAAGGAAAAGCCTAAAACCCTAGTTGAATTGGAAATAACTTGTTAGGATTACAAAAGATTGCGATAAAAATAAAATTCTAATAAAATAAGGAAAATTCGGGAGAAGGAAATAACTTACTAGGATTATAAAAGATTGCGATAAAAATAGAATTTTAGTAAAATAAGAAAAATTCGCGAAAAGGAAATTTTCTCCTCATGTTTGAACCATGCGACCGCTCCATTGGACTTCCGCTCCCGAGCCCAACGTGGAAATTGACGTTTGGCTTTCCCCGGTCAATGTCTCGTCCACCGTAGCTTGAGCCAGCAACCGCATCACTTCCTTGACCTGCTTTGCCCTTGATCGAGTCATCGGTTCCCCTTCAATGATCAACGGATCCTTCCCCGGGCTCACCCTCGTTGCATCCGTACATTAGATCACATCAGCGACGATATAGGCCACTTTGCACAACAACGGTACAAGCACTTCTCACGGCGATGGTGCGTGATTGCGTCTCCGGTAGAGAGTGTCATAGGCGAGAATAGAGTGAGAAGAGAGAAGACATGGAGAGGCAGAGAAGAGAGTGTGTCTAATAGATGAGAGAAAGTGTGTTGTTTTTAATTTTGATTGAATTTTAATGTAGTATTTATTTAATAAATAATTATCACTTGAAATTTAAAAGATGAAACTTAAAATCTTATTTATAAAATTGGATATTAAAAAGTCTATCTCCATGTAATATTCGCTTGGTACAATATAATTGCGCGTGGGCCATACAAATCTTACCAGGTCTACTTTATCTAGAAGCACGAATTAAAGCCCGGCCGGCCTTTGCACCGGTTCAGTCCTGGTTTTATTTATTTAAACCATGTATTCATCTGAATACATTTATTCAGTCAATGGCAGTTAAAAGAAAATTACATTTATTTTAATTTTTTTAAAACATTATTTGATTTGTTTCTTTTACTATACATAGTCGGAAAAATAATTTATATTGATACAATGGAGTCGATCTTAATTTTCATCGAGCGTTGAGACTACTTGAAGGCACACGAGCATCGGCATAGGCTTTGGGTTTTAGTGTTAGGATACAATGTAACGTTAGCACTTAACAGAAAATAACATAGGCACATGATTTAATCTTATATATAGTTGCTATGTTTGGCATGTAAATTAGAGATTACTTACAATGAACATAAGAAATGATTTATTTAAAACTTGCTTATTTACTGATAAGTAATTTTTTTAAATCCAAAAATTAAGGCTAGACAAAACTCTCAAATTGAATTGAACCCGAACCGAATCGAATCGATGGGTTCGATTCGATTCTTCTTAGATTAAGCATCTGAATGAATACTAGAATCGAGAACTGAAGGGTTTGGTTCGATTCTTGATTTTCAGACGAATAATCGAATAAGAACTGAATCTCCCTAATTTTTTAATGATTTTTATATTGAACAAGCCTAATTATTTTAGATTTGTTAATCATGTTTTTTTAATTATTTCTTGTAGAGTTTCTTAGTGCGACAGTCAAGCAATAAATGATTAATTTAAATGGTTGATAAGATTAGCAATACTTAAAAATATTTTATTTATATACTTCTAATTTATAGTTCATTTTTTTATATAGATTTGAAGACTTGAAGCAAAAGAATCAATGTGATGGAACCATAGATGTTTTGGCGTTCATATTTACATTTTGGTAATTTGCTTATCAGACGGATTGTTATTTGTATATTTTTAAATTGGACTATATTATTTTGTATGAATTAAAATTGAACATATAATTGGTTGGATTAATGTAGTATTGTTGTAAATGTTAAAAAATTTGATTATAGTACGAAATCGAAATAATTAAATTTGGACTCAACGATTCTACTTACTAAATACCATGAAATTCTAGTTCGATTGGGATCTTTTTATAATCGAACTAATTGGACCATGTCCAGACCTACCAGAAATTAGAAGTTTGAAACACGGGACCTAAATTAGAGTTGTGCAATTATATAGCAAATGTCTAGAAATTCAGAGTGAATTCTCAAATTCATTAAATTATTACAATTTAGGATTATCACATCCCTCCTCCACCTCTTCAAAATGTACTTCTCGGGTAGTAATTTCACTTGGTTCCGTATCAAAACTGCAATCGCGTGGTTACAAACAATTCCTCGAAACTCAAATAAGTGACAACTGCACTCAAACTCACAGTCATCTCTATTGAAGCACACTTTAAACATTTTCGTCCTCATACATTCATTAACGATAATGTCCTCACGTACATCGTATGTAGTGTACAAGTATGAATCATGCACAGATAACACTTCGCAATATACTTTCCCAGTAAATTGTTCTTGGAACTCCTTGAACTTCGTGATTGTGTATAATGATTGAAATTGCTTCTCCATTTCGTACCTTGTCGCACATGGGACCATGTGTGAAAATGATTTAAAGTCGGCTTGAAACTCCTTTTCAACTTTACTTCTCAATGCACGCTCATACTGCTCTACAAATTGCTTCAGAGATGTTTTTGAATGAACATAACCATCGAAAAATGCATTAATACCCTCACTTCGTTGTGTAGTTGACATACCCGCCCAGAATGATGTTTTCAAAAAGCATGGCACCCATCGACTTCTTTCATTGTATAGACCAGTCAACCAATTATGTTCCAGCAATTCGTAATCTTCGAGCATAGTATGCCAACCTTGTTCGAATTCCTCGCAACTTTGCACATCGTACACCAACCTATGTACATTTGCAAGAATGGAAGGTTTATGTCTATGGCCACCGAATTTTTCTGGTAACTTTTTCAAAATATGCCAGAGGCACCATCTGTGCTTTGTGTTCGGAAATACGATTTCTATTGCATTTTGCATAGAATGCATACATTGTAGCCATGTCCTGAAAAGCCATACGAAAGTACTTGTATCTTCATTTGAGACCAAACCACATCCAAGTAGAGTTGATTGCCCGTGATGGTTCACCCCAACAAAAGGAGCGAAAGGCATTTCGTACTTGTTTGTCAAATACGTGGTATCAAATGTAACTACGTCGCCAAATTCCTTACACGCTTGCCTACACCTGTTATCCACCCAAAATACATTTCTCAGTCGGGACTCGTCATCTACGTCTATACTGAAGAAAAAACCAGGACTAGTAGCTTGCATCTTTGAAAAATACGCTTGTATTGCAACAGCGTCTCCTTCACCAAGTCGTAATCTTCGAACTTTGTCAATGTAATTTCTACAATCTTTCTCAACATATGTAATCTTCTCATAACCACCAGCTTCAACTACGGCTGAGTTAAAACTCTTATGTAATGGTATTCCAGCTATATCATTTATTTCAAGCTGTCTTCTTGCGCGTGCACTTATTTCTCGATTACATCGATATAGCCTTGATTTGGATGGACTTGTTCTGTGATTATGCTCCAAAATAAGAGTGTTAATACGCCATATGCCATTAAGATCTTTCAATGCCGTCAA
>CAIGRM010128937.1:0-14605 GCA_903798335.1 Fraxinus albicans
GCCAAAAATATCAAAGGTAGAGACGTTCTGCGTCAAAAAATCAAACGTAGGGACGTTTTCCACAAACAGAGGCAAAGGTAGGGACGTTTTGCGCCAATTGCCCTGAAGGATTCTCTTGTTTACGCAGAAGTCAAGCCTACATTTGCATTTCCTTGGCATTATGATTATCAAGTAATATTTTCGCTCCTTTATTTTCCACTAAACTTTTTTCCTTATTCAGTAGGTACTATAAATATTTTGGTATAGAGCACAAATATGAATTGTTAAATCTTACTAAAATACATTAACATTACCTTAAAAATACCAAAGCCCATACATTGTACGGGCATTCGACTGGTAATTGGACAACATTCAATCATGGATTCATGGGTGAGGAAGTGAGAATTGACGGTAAAGAGGACAGCGTACCGGAGTGGGAGGCGGGGCTGCCGACTGCCTACGATCTGACGCCGTTGTCGCAGGTGTTGATTCCGCTAGAGCTTTCAGATAGCGTTCAAAATCTCTCCGGAGCCTATACGGACCATTCTCGATGTCAACCGTGCCTCTCAGAATACCCTCTCCTCTATCCGTGTGATTGCCGACCGTCGCTTCAGTTCCAAGTCATTTAACGGTAATAATACGTTGGCCATGGTCAGCCATCAACCATGTGATGGTAGAGGAACATGACCCGACCCATGATGGATCTGACCCGAATATACCCAGCTTTATCGTCGAAAATTGTACGGAGGATCAATTGTGTCCGGCCAAGAGTCTGAAAAGGGCGCGGCTTGTGTGGACCTCAAAACTGTACAAGCGGTTCTTGGACGTGGTGGAGCATTTGGGATTAAAGAATGCGGGGCCAAAGAAGATTGTGCAGATAATGAATGTGGATGGGTTGACCCGGGAAAATGTTGCTAGTCATCTGCAGAAGTATAGGTTATATAACAAGAGAATGAAGGAGAGTCCATCCGCTTCTGATCACATGTTTGCTTCGGCACCAGTTTTCCGTCAACAGAGCTTCAACGAGTCGCCAAGTGCTGGGAATGTGGATTATAGAGATTGTGGGCAATATGGGATTATGCCAATTCCAATGCCATAACCACAGCTTTTGCCGATGACGATAGGAATAACATCAAATATGAATTTAGCCCCTGTTAGTGTACCATTATTTCAAAAAATTGTTTGCTACAATAAGATTTTCCACCATATATTCATCAAATAAAATATTCTACACACAAACCAATAAAGTTACTTTACTTTTCAACCACACATTCTCCAAAAAATACTATCCATTACTCTATTTTTCTCCCAATAATTTGTGACAAACACACGCTTAGTGGGTTGATTTAATGATTTTGAGGCTCATTCTCATCATAATTAATATCTGCAGCTGTATAATAGTATTTCTTGGCGGCAAAGGGACAGGTATGTCGATGTGGATCATGCGACTTCGAATATTACACAAGTGTTTAGTAAGAGCGACACTACAACGGAGAAAAAGGTGAATTTTACTAGGCTTAATCGCACAAAACGTTCTTTCGTTTCAAATTTTTGCATTTTCACACCTATTTCAATGTTTCATTGCAGAAAACGTCATTTTCACCTATTTTTAACGTAAAATGACCCATATACCCTCCTATATAAATAAAACAAAAAAGAAAAGAAAAATAAAGAATAAATTGCATTCTTACTCCTAAATTTTTTAAAAAATGCAAATGAGTCCAAAATTTATGAAAATATTAAAAATAACAAAAAAATTCTCTCTCTCTCTCTCTCTCTCTCTCTCTCCTCCTCCTCCTCCTCCTCCTCCTCCTACACCAAAACCATTGGAATTTCACCCCTTTATTTTGACTCCAAAAACAATTGAATCCAAAATTTGGCTCGAACTTTTTCTCTCCTCTTCGTGGTGTGTGAGGAACGACATTTGATTCCAAAATTTGGCAAACGAGGGCTGTAATTTCCGCAATTGAACGATTAGCCAATGTTGTTTGAGCTTGAATTTGACTTTTCCCAAGTTGATTCGTATGTTGGGACACAATTGAGCCACGAATGGATGGAAGAACTTCCCCTTTGGGCGGACGAATAGTTCGTTATGTCAATCCAAAATTGTTTCATTTGTCCGATGAATTGAAGCAATTGAATCCTTACCTAAGGTCGTTTTACTTTTAATTACATGTTGGTTGATGCAATTTGTAGATTGGAGTTGTGGAGGGATGCCAATTGAAAGGGGATCAGACCCGTTTTTAACTCGTGTGCACTGTCAAGTGTGGTTCTTCCATTTCTGGGCAAAATTGACGATGACCCATAGGAGCATTATGTGCGAGTTGAGTAGGTGATGCTAGGGGAGGTGGATCGTGATCATGGGTCTTAACGCCGGCGCTAGAAAATGAGTTTGAAGTGACCGAATTCGCTATTGAAGAAAATGGCTATAGATTCTGATTTTCAGCTTTGTTTGATGTTATGAACTCATCTGTAGGAGCGCAATGAGAGTTCAATTGCAGAGGGGTGAAAGTCCGATGGTTTTGGCGGCGGCAATGGTGGTGGTGGAGGCGGAGGAAAAGAGAGAGAGTTTTTTGTTATTTTTAATATTTTCATAAATTTTGGAATCATTTGCATTTTTAAAAATGTTTAGGAGTAAGATTGCAATTTATTCTTTATTTTTTTTGTTTTATTTATATAGGAGGTTATATTGGTCATCTTACGTTAAAAATAGGTGAAAAGGACATTTTCCGCAATGAAACTTTGAAATAGGGGTGAAAATGAAAAAAATTGAAACGAAGGGTCGTTTTGCACACTACATGCCAAACGTAGGGACATTTTGTGTGATTAAGTCATTGTTACTATATACTACTGAAGTTTTACTTAGTAGTAATAGTGTTTGATTATTGATTGACTGGTCTGGTCCAAAGTGTAATCTTACCGAGGTTTTTGACGCTCGATGCTATCAGTGTTCAATTAGTTTTGCCCCAGTACAGATTCTTGGTGTGGAATATCTTTGCTATAAATCAATTGGTTATGAATTTTATGTTGTCATTCTGTAAGATTGTGAATATACCATTTTTTTCCCCTAAATTCCTGATGTGCTCTAGTAGTTTGAGGAACATAATACTTGTTCAATTTTTGTTCTGAATTCTGCTAGTATAAGAATGCATTCATGGAGTTTGAATCATGTGGGCAGTTGAAATTCAATATGAGTTTTCATCTTTTAATTTTCAATTTCTGCATGTCATTTAGATCCCGTTTAGATGTTGAGTTGTATAGTTGCAGTTCTAATACAATACTACACGAAAATAAAGATTGTGGCTGTCATCTAATCTAGCTTAAAAGGCAGGTTTGCCGTGCATTTTTTATAATCATTGGCCATTTTGACCCGTCTTTCTAAAAGCTGTAACAAACTATGCATTCCTCTGTCACACAGCTGATAATTTTATTTTACTCATCTCTGTTGCTATTTTTCTGAAGGGTGGTGGTAAATTCTTTCTTCATATATCATTTGTCTTAAAATTGTGCTTGTTTTGTAAATTATAATGGTTCAGGATCACTATCTTCATTAGCGTCATACAATTTGATCTAGTTTTAGTGTTCAGAGCTTGCATTCTTGCTGCATCTGTTTAGTTTATTTTCAAGTATATGGTGGTAGAACTAACTGTTTTTTGATCCATTGTTATTTCTTAATCCAATGAATTTGACAAATAAATATTAATCCTTAACTTAGGCTAAACTAAGGGATTAGATTTATTAAAACCCTTATTGGGGTGCATTTGGGTGTGAGTGTAGTGATTTTAAATTTTTTAATAGATTTAAATCATTAGATTAACTTAAATTAAGGGCTATGATTATTTGTCAAATTCATTTGTAAGAGGAATGATATCGAATAACTGTTATTGCTTTCATCTCAATCTAAATCATTTCCAAGATTTTAGCCCCAATCAGAAAAGGACAGGAGAAACTTTTTAGTTATGAATCAGGTACATGATGATGAGCGACTTTCTTTGTACATTTTAAAGGAAAGTAGTTAGAAATTCATAATAGATTCCGATCACAACAATCGAACTAATTGCAAGAAAAAGCCAATTATCAACAACGTCGACGAGTTTGAATATCTCATGCAGTCTTCCATCAACAGATGATGAACCTAAATATATCCAATACAAAGTCTATGGACCAAGGAAATCATTTCTGATTGTTTTCAAAAATAATGTAAAACTCCAAATATGCAAGAACTAATCAAACTCGTTTCCACAAATTATCCTAGTAGAAATCTATTGTCCATTTTTGTTGTTCAATTTGTTATCCACTCAGTTGCAAATTGAAACATTGTGAAAAATTAAAGTTGTCATCAATTTTAATTTTCTAACCTTAACATCAATTTTCATTTTCATGACATATCAATTTTTAATTGGATGGACAGCAAATTGAACAACATAAATGAACAGCAAATCTCAGCTCAAAATATCGTCGTGCCACTTAATTCTTTTCAAAATTGAGCCCATGTTTGGTACCCCATCATTTCAAATTATAATTTTTGAAATAGTATTTTTTTGAAGAGTGTGTTTCAAAAAAAGAATTTTTTTTTAAATTTCCGTGTAATATTATTATTTTATGGAAGATTGTGTGAATTAAAATTACTCTGCTCATCGTATGAATTAAAAAAAACATTTAAAAGCACCCACAAATCCAAAAAATTATGTGAACCATAAAAAGCAACCGCATGTTATTCTTCAATCATTCATAAAATACAAAGTCTAGCCACACTATCTAAACCAAAATGAAAACAAAAAATCTCATTGAAAATTTTGAAGGAACCGAAAACTTGTAAATCTCCAATCGGCTTCTAATTGAAAAACAGAAATTAAGCCTTGCTCAGAATCTCTCTCCAAATCGGAAGAATATTGCACCAGTTCCAGAGTTATGGTCGACGGCATACTCTGTTCGTACTAAACCTAGCTTGACTCCGAGACCATACGAAGAACCGTGACCCATTCTTCGGTAAACCTCCGTAGGGTTTCCTTTGACATCCTTTGAACTCCCAAGATCAGTCCCATGTTCTGCAAATACATAAGCGTGTGTATTTCTCACAGGAATCCGTAGCTCAGCAGCCAGCTGCAGATAGCATTAGAATCAATGGATCAGAAAAAGAAAACAGAGAGAATTTTCCGTCCCTGTTATTAATTCTTGATCAAACATGCATAAAAGTTCCGCATATATTAAAACTAAACTCAGTCAACTTCATAGCAAAATGAGGCCCAACAAATTTTACGTATTTTCACCATTTTATAGAACACAAGCCATGTGCACACGCGCAGAGCATGAGGCTAACTGCTGTTTACAGTTATAAGTGCATACCTCAAGTATATTTCTTGCAGCTCCCAACTCTCCCATGTTGTAACCCCGAACAGAATAAGGTCCCCCCAAAGTAAAAGCATCGTAACTGGGAAGATCTCCAACACAACCACCATAATGGCCATGAAGAACTAATACAGGTGGTGGAGGCTTGCCAGCAGCTTCCTCTACTTGCTTCAATTGGAAAAATTGGGTCACTGTTAACTGGTGCCGGTTAAAGAATGGGAACTTGCTTCCAACACCAAGCCCTTGATCAAGCTGCAGTCAAAAATTAAAGAATGACAAAAAAACTCGGTCACATTTTGCTCAGCTGAAACTTCTAGCTATCTCCCCATATTTTAGGTGGGTGCATGCAATATCATAGTAGCTCCTTGACATTTAATGAAAAAACATAAACAGAGGCAAGATGTAAAAAGCTAAGCATAAACTTAGAGATCAAAATCATTCAATCAGGTTTCTGGAAAACCTACAATGCTTACCCATCAAGGGAAGGAGAGGATATAATTTTAAGGTATCGTACTGTTTACACGAAAGACAGCATACAAGCTGACAAGATGATCCCTTGTATGGAAGAATAGAAATAACATCACTTGATTTAAGGGCAACTTAGCCATGCAACTGAATCAGAGAATAGAAATAGTGTAGTATATATGATAATACAAAATCCTTGCTCACCTGGAACACATTTCTCTCACCAACTATAGCCCCATTCACGAATTTTGTATTGTCACGGGTGATATTGGCTTGTAAAAATGCCATACGGTCAACACCAGTGCCACTGAGTGTTGTCGGGGGTCCATCAGCACTAACTCCTCCATTTGGCAACACTCTTTGACCATTTGCAGAAATGTGACTGCTTTCATCACGGGTCGTTATCTCCTCCATCACAAGTCCGTAAGTAAATTTGCTTTGACGGGTGAAATTCTGCACAAAATGCATTTGTCAACCATGCTCAAGTTTACTATTTAACAAACCTACTGACTTGTTAATAAACAAATTGTTAGTCGCTTTTATTGTCAGTGCTAACCTGAAAAATCTAGAAGGAAAAAAAAAAGGTCACTTCGATTAAACAAAGATAGCAACTTAAAACCAATCTTTCCTCAATTTCCTAGTTCTCAGGGTTGCTAAAACTGTTGTTGAAACATATTATAAAGAATGGCTTTCAGCTAAGTCCATTTATGTCCAAATCACTGTGGTCTACCTCTGTAATGTTGGCTTTAACTCCAGCTCTGTCAACCCATATAGGGGGAACTTCATCTATTCCAGGCCCACCGGTGAAGACTGGACTCAGCTTTCTACTGTTGAAGCAGCTAGTACGGAAGGTACGGTTGCGAGGATTGTATACACCATCTAAATACGGATGAACATACTCCAGTTTAAAAGCTAGATCATCCTGCAGATATATTTGGCAGAAAGTTGTTATGAAACGACGGCATATTACCATTCCAATAAAGTATCTTCTAACAAGACCAGGATTAAATCACCTGAGGATTGAGGAAGTTGCTGGTGGTAACTGAACCAAGAATGGACCTATTCAACCCGTTAATATTCCGATGTTCAAAAGAGACAGTTCCACCAGGCTGGACTGATGCCTGTATACAAACAAGCAACAGTTAACAACCAAATACAGAGAACTTTACTGAAATTCAGAGATAAAACTTTTATATTATTTACCAGTGTAGGTCGACCCCCACGTCCTGGTACGATGCTCCATTCTGTACTAACTTCAGCCGACTTCTGTTCCAGTTCCTTGAGCTTGATTTCAACAATAATACCTCCCTCATTCTTCTCGTCTGGACGTGGATTTACCTCAATATTAGAGAAGAGAGCTAGAGAATTTATATTTCTCAATGCTTGCTTCCCAGCCTCAATGTTAAATACTTGACCTTGGCGAAGCTGTTAAGCAATATAACAATATGAGGACATTCAAAAAAATCACTTGATAAACTTAGTCATATACCCATAATACATACAATGTTTGCAACTCAATAACTCCATAAACAAGAAACTGAAAACTTGCCAGATTTCCAAAAAAGTATGCAACACATTCATACTTATCCTAGAAAAGACGCAGTCATTTTGACATTTTAACATGATAGAAACATAACACATTATATACCAATTCGACAGCTGATACAAAAAAATCAATCATCAAAATCTAGAAGGACGTAAAATTATGAATATATTGAATTCTTAAAGTAAAATCAATATACATAACAGCTTTCTTTTGTGTGTTTTATTAGGACGTAAAAAGGATAATTCTTACTTATTGAATTTAATAATTCAGTAAGCCTGTAGGGAATAAACATAGCAAAATTTTCACATTCACACATGATGATGAACTGCATCACTTCAACAAAGCTCCTTACTTGCTTCTATTATAATTAGCAACTCAGAATGCCAGAAAGAATAGCAGACAGAATATTACTGTGAGAAAAATCAGATACACGAATGTTGTATAATTTGATGACAAAAGCAAAAATCAATAGACTCTTAACCTGATTGGGCATTTCTCTCTTTATTACGGGCATCTGAGTGTTCCCCTCACACACATTACCAAGCTTATCCTGGAACTGGATGACGAGTTGGGTAATATCCCCTTCCACAACCTCACAAACCACTTCCTTGGTATTCAAATTCCCAAAATTCACAACCTGTGCACAGGCATACCCATTCTCGTGGTACCACTGCTGCACCCTGTCCCTAATCCTCTGCAGCAATCTTGCGCTCACCTTCCCCTGCTCCCTCAACATTTGCAAGATTTCCCTCTGCACAGGCAATGGCAACAAACACGGCCTCGCCCTCTCAATCCTCCTCCTGTAATCTTTCTCTTGACTCCTGTAGTAATCTAACCTCTCCTTATCAGTCATATCGGTATCCATTTCAATAGGCTTGGACTGTGGCATCAGACCCACATTAATGCACCTGAATCTATCTGCAGATTGCCATGTAGATTCTTGGAATGGAATGGTTATGTTGATAGTACCATCCGGATTAGTTTTAGTCTCCAAGTCGACTTTCTCAAACATTCCACAAGTAGCTAGAGTTTCTAACTCCTTCTGGAGCTGAGCCTTGGTGTATATCCCACCCGGCCGGAGCGACACCATCTCAAAAAATGAGTCCTCAGTACCGACGGAGGAACCACGACGGCGATCTAAAAACAATATATCCGAAACCTTATATTTCTTAAACCCACTAAGCTTGTTAAGCTGGACCACAATGTTGGCCGGTAATCCATGATTATCCCATTCTTGTTGGGGTTCATCATCCTTCGCAATTGCCACAAGAGAGAATATACGGGACCAAAATCCACCACCTTGCCCTCCATTTCCTCCACCTCCACCACCGCCATTTCCGGAATTGAAGTTAGAATTTCCACCGGAGTGTTGAAATGCTAGGTGGAAGAGGACTCCAGACGCGGCAGTAAGAGCGAGAGATTTGGGGACGGAGACGAAGGGGTTCAAGAAATTAGGAGGCGGAGACTTCGAGGATTTAGGGTTTTGGGAGGAAGTGGCTAGAGGTTGCAGATTGGATTGGATAATGGAATTGGAGGTGATACGGGTGGTGGTGGTTGTGGTGGAATTACGACGACGGGGGAGGGATGGGGAGGAGGTCAGGTGGAGGAGGCGGGTCGGCGCGGCCAATGGCGCCATTGTCAACGGAAGACGAAATTAAATGTAAGAAGCTGAAGGGAGTGGAGAGGGTTTACGAGTGAACATACACTGGAGGAAATAATATATGAGGAAATACAAGGAATTGTACTACTCTTTGATCACTAAAAAAAAGTTAAAATGTATATTAGGGTAAGCTAAATACCAAAATTCAAAAATATAATCTTTTATCTTTTACCAACAGTCTAACAGTCTGGGAGAGAATGAAAGAGAAATTGAAAATTACTCACACAATTCACAGTCAGGATCTAGTCGAAAAAGCACCATCAAAGTCAAATCCATCGCCAACCACCACACACCGACCATTATCTTCAACAATATTAGTTTCTTTTGGAAAGATGAGATTGCATTTTTATTTATTGTTATGTATAATATTTATTCTTTATTATTTAGGTAGATAATTGGGTTTAGTGGAGATTTAGATACATATATTTGAGTTTTTGGAGCTTAACTCGGCGAGAAAGTGGCCGTTTGTGCTTGGGCCGACTGTAAACCTAGTTGACTATTAAGAGTCGCCCACTTTTGGGTCAACTGTTAAGTCAATTTCGGACAGTCTGGTTTAGTCAGAAACTTTTTTTTCTCCATTTTCTTTTCAATTTAATTAAATGATTTTGATATTATTTATTTAATTTTCATAATTTTCTTTTGTTTAATTTTTTAATGATTTTTTGTAAATAGTTTTAAAATTTCTTAATTGTTTATTTTTTTGATTGAAAATTATTTTTTCCCGATTGTTAAAAATTGTCGTTTCAAACAGTTGGCCCAAAGCCCTTTTTTTATTTTCTTTTCAATTTAAAATTATTTTTCTTTCCTTTTTATAATAAAATTTAGTTTTCTAATTTTAATTATATAATATTTATATTCTTTGTTAATTTTTTTCAATTTAAAATTCTTTTTAATTCTTAATTTTCTATATTTTATTATTTTCTTTAATTTATTTTTTATTTTTACCCGTAATTCAATTCACTTAATTTTTTGAAATTATACTTATTCCATTATCTATTGTTGATTATTCTAATATTTGAATTTTTGCAAGTTTGAGTACTATCTAGAAGTGGAGATGAGATGGATGGCGGGAAAATATACGTGGAACAGTAGCTTTGACAGTTTTACTACTATGTTGGAGTTGCTGGATGATGAGCACGCAGATATCATATGTCGGTCTTTCATGTAGCCTCTGTATCAGTTGAGAGAGGTACAGTATTCCGGACAGATTATTGATGCATTACTATGTCACCTACTTAGGCTAGTCGATGGCGATGTCATTCACTTAGACCTCGGGGGCAAGATCGTTACTTTCTCCATGTTTGAGTTTGCCCTAGTGACTGGACTGAGAATAGCGGGAGACGAGGTAGCTATGGACGGTACCCAAAGAAGCAATAGGTTGCACGAGACATATTTTCAGGAACAGGGAACGGTGCTTCTACCGCAGTTAATCGGCGCAATTAGGGAGTGCGACCAGATGTTGGACATATTGAAACTAGGACTGGTCTACATCATTGAGAGTGTGTTGATGTGTCATTACACAAAGATTGCGATCGACCCTTTCCATTTAGAAATTGTTGACGACATCGATGTTTTCAACAACTATCCGTGGGGTCGAAAATATTTTGAGGACACCGTTTACGTCTTCACCAGATCACACTCGAATCCCAATGGGTCCACGCATAAGTACGATACTTATGAATTGCTCCTGACTGTGCAGGTAAATGTATAACATAATTAATGTTAAAATATTTTTTATACTAAATTTATATATAATAATTGTATGTGTTGCAGATCTTGGCATATGAGATTGTCCTCCTTTGGGTGCCCAATTTGCTAGGCGATGGGAGACACACTGTCCTCGGATGCATCATTCACGAACATCTCGAGTAGACGGATGTCCATCGACAAATAGTTATTAGCCCTCCTCGACGACCCTCATGTCAGTGTTACACATTTGCGATTTATATTGAAAGTCGTTTCAAAATTTCACCACATGATAATTAACTAGTTGTACTGTCAATATTTCAACTTGAAGTCCTAACTGAGTTGACGTCGTCGATGGAGGATGATGGTCGAGGTTTTGTGCGAGAATTAGCCGTTCAACATACTCGACACGACCAGATGTCTGATTCCATCTTGGACCAAGATTGCGTATCCGAATTGAATATAATTTCCTATTCACGTCTAGAGTCAATATTTTCATGATCTGTTTGTCCTCCTGACTAGATTTATGGCGGCAGAGGAGGTGGGTGCGATACAAGATGAGATAGGGACGTTACGACGAGAGATGAAGGAGGAAGTGGGCACGCCACGAGAGGAATGAACGGCGAGATATCAAGTTTATGCCAAATTGCAGTGCTATAAGACCATGTAGCAGAACTTCGGGATGAGGTCGCAGTGCTCCGAGCCAGTATAGCAGGCATACGAGGAGGTGATAGACGGGGTGACGAGAGGGTGATGGTGATCGAGGTCACGTACCATTGTGGACAGAAGATGACGTATTTGAATTATTTTTTTTATCTGTGGAGCGAAAGAGGTTGCCCCGATGGGGACGGGAGAGGTTGTGGTGCCTATGACAAACTCAATAACTGAGGAGATGACGGTGCTCGAGGCGAAGGGGTGGCCCCGACGATAGAGGATGTGGCGATGCCTGGGACGGAGAGGGTAGCTTCGATGAGGGAAGAGATGGCGAGCCCCAAGGCGGAGGGGTGGCGATTCCCGAGGCAGATGATGTGCTTGGAATGGAGGGGTGGCTTTGATGACGGAAGAGATGGCTAGCCGTAGGACAAAGGGAGTGGCAATTCCCGAGGAAGAGAGAACGCCAATCGTGATAGATTGTAAGAAGCGTGCCATTGACATGTTGGAAGAGGTGGTCAATAAGAGGCTGAGACTATTGTCACAGTACGTCGTTTCTCCATTTATGGCTGAAGAAAAGATGAGGATGTTCGTAGACGGGACGTACCCCATTCTCTTATGGGAGGTGGACCATGCCAGTAGAAGGCATTCGAGACAAAGTAGTGAAGAATAATGCCCGGGTAAATATTTTATGATTTTAGTGAAATACGCTATGCTAACTTATCCAGGCTTATTTTCACAATTTTTTTGTTTCTTTTTCAAAACTAGTCATAGGATAAGTGAAAGGATGATCATCGACGCCTATAAGTGGTTTCACGACGTGACGACCTCGGGTACCTAGCTTGCCGACGATGTAAGTATTATATCACAATTGTTATTTATTATGTATACATAATTTTTGGTTTATTAAATGAAATAACTCCCTCTACTTTTTTATTGGCGTTTCCTGGTGTAACACATCAACCGAGCTATGGACTTATTGCGCGATAGAGCTTGATGATATCCGAAATCATTCGACATTCCTAGCCGAGTCATATTGAGCACCGAGTTCTTACATGTCGTTATCATTGAGTATCAGTTGCTCCAACTTATGGGTAATTAGTACTCGGTGCCTGAATATATGCTCGAGTGGGTATAGGGTTGTGGCCGAGTGTCGGGAGAAATTCATGGGAGGGTTGTAAGCATATATACATTCCAGTAATCGTGAATCATCAATGTTTTGCCGTGGAGATCATCTTTGTTGATTCCACTATATATGTGTATGACTCTGATCATTCAAGTTTGACACAGGGTCAGCTCGAGCTTTACGTAGAACCGGTAGCTGTGATCGTTCTTTTGATGGCTAGATGAGCGAGGCGATTGTGCAGGATAACTAGCCATCATGCGAAACACGACGATGACGAGACAGTCAAAATCATGAATACTTATAATTTTTTTAATTTTAACACTTTGTTTTTCGCTACATAGTACCGATCAAACTAAAACATGATTTTTTTATTTGTAGAGGCGATTGTGGCATATTCGCAATAAAGTAAATCGAATTTTTGAGTATAGTACATAAGGTTGATGGAATTAACCAATAAAGTATATCGAAAATATAATTATTTATTAATTTGTGAAATAATTGTAAATATTGTTCAATTATCAGTGAAATCAATACACATTGGTCTATTGTCATTTAGGGGAAGTTGACTTGTACAAAATTTAGAAATATGCCCGGTTTCTCTGCCCTACTACACCTACGCTGTCGAGAAAATTCTCTGGTAGATGGTATTCTAGATGTACGTGGACATCCAGGACCACTTAGTTCAACTTCCTGCGACAACAAACTATTAAATGAGAGAATATGGTCTGGAACTTCCTACTCGGCTTCATTCTGTAGATGAAATATAGTCTTAGCGTATGCCGTTCTCCAATAATCAGCCGTGTAATAAGGAGAGTATAAGGTTCTTGTTGTAGAGCCTTTATACATAGCCATCGCGACTGTATGCTCACATGGAAAAGTATAAGTACAAATGTTATCAGTCAAATCTACCATGTATGCTATATTACGTGGACATTTCACGAAAAAGTGCAACTTATCCTGTGGTTCCACATTCAACTTTCTCGCAACATATGCAGTCTCGAAGAGTTTATCCTCCTAAGAGGGGCTAACACGCTTGTGCAACTTTATGATTCCGCACGTCGATCGTGAAACCACGCTACAGCTTATTACAAATGTTCTCAATCATTGCGAGGTTAGTTAATTCTCAATCCTTCTTGAATAATGCATTGTGATACTCCATATTGTTTGATGTCATTATATTGTATCGACATTCTGGAAAATGTGATCTCACCCAATGTTCAATTCTCATTTTTTTGGATACTCCCATGTCGGTAATAATTTATTTCCTATTTCTACCATGATTTATTGCACTCTTCAACACTATATGCTTCGATCGCTTTCCTGAAGAATGAAATGATGCATTTTGCCTCGATACTTAGTTTTCAGGTTGCCTTGTATATATGGTACATGCAATACCTATGATATGCCTCGAGAAAAACTTCAATGTTAACATTTATTATAGATGGTCCTCGATCAATTACAAATGCAAGGTCCTCGACCTCCCCCTAATTACTTCGCTCAACTTTGTGAAGAATCGACGCATTGACAGATCATTCTCACTATCGACTATGCCGGATGCAAGATGGTAAATTTAGATTTTGACATCTTGACACGTAGCAATAATTAACTTGCCTCTGTATCTAGCTTTTAGAGTTGTACCATCGACTAAAATTAGGAGCTAAGAAGAAAAATTTAAAGTAATTCTCGCCCTCCATCCCAATAAAAATTGCAGAGCCAGGATTAGTTGTAACCATGTTATGGCAACACCTGGCCAATTTAGCGTAGCTCTTTTCGGCTGAGCTTATTAAGTCCTCTAACGTGTATTATTTGACCTTCCAAATCTTCAGTAGCTCATGACCACTTCATACTCTCAACGAACGTCATTAATGATGTTCGAAGGTTTGTAGATCGTATGTGGGTCCTGATACTTGTGCATTATTTGTCGACCAATAAACCATGCTCGGGCTTGCCTATGATCATTTCGATAAATTTCCACTTCGTAAATATGTTCCCATGTATACTTGTGAACTACAAAAAACTCATTCATGTCCATCTTCATCATTCGTAAATGCCAACGACAACTGTCGTTGACATAGACAATCCCCAGCAATGACTTGTTTGATGACTTTGAACTTAAAGTTGTATTTCAGTGCAATTCGTACTC
>CAIGRM010128951.1:0-14310 GCA_903798335.1 Fraxinus albicans
TTTACTCATATTTATTACGTTGCTAAGATACGGTACACTTGCAAAATTTTAGTAATCAATTAACTCAAAGAATAAAATGGCATGATACATTCTAGTTAGGCTATTGTCGGTGCCATGGGATCTTTGTTTGATAGTCCTAAGTATTATTCCCCTCCTCTCCCCTCCCCTCGCACCTTCTCTTCAGAAGCAAGATGAGAGATTGATTGTTAAAGTTTCGACCTAAGACTTGGCATTTTAACTCAAATCGAACTTTCCAAATCGGAATCGAAACCAAGCAAATATATATATATGAACCTGAACCGAGAACGGACTGGATCTGAATGGAATCAATTTTTCGTTTATTTTTTATTTACAATTTATAGGATGGGGAAAAAAATACAAAGTCTTAAAACCCTTATTTGAGTGACGATTTATCTAAAACTCTATATTCTAATCCTAAAAAATAAAAACTAGCTCACAACAGATTGTTATATTTCAGAGGTTAGTGCACATTAATCATTACAATTTGAATTTTTTATTAATAAAAAATTTCAAATTGGGTTGTGGTGTAAGTTGATGAATCAAAGCGTTCATTTTTTGCAATTCGAGCTTTTTTTTTTTCTCATTATTTATAAATTTAATTGATTTTTTTATTTTTAATAACACGTAGCAATTGAAACTTGATATATTCATAGTTTAGGCTGTGGTATACCTTTTATAACCAATCTTAAGCTCGTGGTTCTCTTTTGAATTATAATTTGTCATTTTTTATTCAAATAGAACGAGTTCAATATGTGGATTGCAATTTATTGATAGTATATAATTATTTATTTAATTAATATTTTTTATGTCAGTTATTTTTAAAAGTAAAAGAATTTAAGTATTGTCCATTATTAAAATATAAGCTTTAACATGGCTCACTTATGGATATAATAAGATTTATTAAAAGAAATAATTTATTCTCAAACTGTAATTTAATTTTTAATATTTTAATTTTCTATTCTTTTTGTGATTTTTAGTCTTCGTTTTTTGCTTCTTGAATATTTTTTAACTGTATTTTCTTCCTTGCACAAATATTGTCGAGTAGTAGTTTGTAAGGTTTATGTAGTGAAAGGACCTATATGAAAATATTTATTAAAAGTATATAAAAAAAATATTATAGATAGACCCGAATTTGAACTTGAACCAACAAGGTAGAGTTTGGGTTTGATTCTAATAATTACAAGGACTCGAATTATTCCATTTTACAAAATACTCGAAGTATAATGGGTGCTTGGGTATTGAAATACGTATGTCGACATATTCGACTTCCAGGCCTAACCCAAGTGCTATAACTTATGTTTAGGAGTTTATTGGCCATCATTTATAAAAGTTTTTTGTTTTAAATAAAATTACATATACGTCCCTTAGTAAAATTTTCAATTTATAGTTTTTTATATGAAATTTTTTTACTCTTAAATGATATTTTATTTATAAGTAATTTTTTACATATAAGTTAAAAAAAAATTAAATATTTACTTAAAACCTTAAGTTCATATTTTTTGTACTTATAAGTAAATTTTACAATTGTAAGTTAATTTTATATTTTTAAATAATTTTAAGTAGATATTTTACTCATAAATATTTCTATATATTTTATATTTCATAAGTGAATTTTTGTCTTATTAGTAGTATTTTTATTTGATAAATAAGTTTTTTATACTAAAGTGATTTTTAATTATAGTATATTTTTTCTTATATTTTACTTATAAATATATTTTTTTAATTATAATCTAAAATTTTTATTTATAAATAATTTTTTAGTTAATATGTTTGTATTTACAAGTTAATTTTGAATAAAATATGTTGTTGGAAATAATTATATTATATAGAATAAATTTTGAAAAAAAATATGAGAAACGATCAGAATTAATCAAAATTACACTACGTCGGTTTTGGGTGATTTTTAAATCATTCAAAATTAATACCCAAAAAAACTAGCAAGCATCAACGTCGGGTGAATAGTACCACACAAAATTGTTCAAAATCGATGGATAAAAGAAAAGCAAAATTCCTAAAGTAGGCCCTAGGTCGATTTTATAATTTTATTAGATCCTCCTCTGAGCCACACTCAACTCTCAACGGCACTGAGAGAGAGAAGAGATGCGTCGACAAGTGAAGACGACAGCCCACCAGAGGTCACTCTCTAGACCTCCATGGGCTCCTTTACAATTGAGGTCAGTATTCTTTTTAACACAAATTCATGTGTTTATTAATACATTTATAGTGCTTTACTGTTCAGTTTTTTCCTTGTTTAATTATACAAAAATTGTTGAAAATATGGCAGATGTACTACGACCACTCACCCAAGACTTGCAGGAATTTCATAGAGTTGGCTCTAGAGGCTATTACGATAACGTCAAATTACACATCATCATTAAGGTCCTTTTGTATGTTTCGTGTTATGGAGGAGGGGCGAACGAACTGAAGTGGGGAACCAAAGGCAAGAGGAATACCAGGAAGAAAGATTCAAGTTGCTGTCGGGAAGAAGAGATACTACCTCCAATTCCAATTCAAAGGCAAGACGACACCGTTTCGAACTAGAACGAGGCGGTGACGTTTTGAGCTAAAACTTTCAATTGTAATAGGGAACACGTTTTATATTTTGCAAGTTGAATAATGCGAATTTTCTCCTGTTATAACGAGATGGAGATAGGAGAAAAGTGTGAGTTGTTCAGTGTGAAATTCCCTCCCAAATCTCTCTCTGTCTTCTCTCTTTCTATCTCTTTCTTCTTACCCTTTCTATTTCTGTAATTCGACTTCCCTGTTATCGAATTCAATAAATTCAATTCGTTTTATTAGCTGTTACAATTCAATAGCAAAGCTATATTGATTGTTGGAATTAGCTAGGCTGTGGTTTTAGCTCAACAATTACATTTGGTATTAGAACAGCAATGTAATCTGGGCATTGCTGAAACTCGAAGCAAGTCGAACGAGGATCATCTGAAACGGTTGGATAAGGAGGTCACAGATCTGAGGGTAGCATTTAAATACTCAGATCAAATGCTGAAAGGGGTAAGTACCAAGCAAGATAGAATGGAGCAAATGATGGGTGAGATGAACCAAACGTATTAATCGATTATGGCAATGTTAGCTTAGATGAATGGGAATAAAACTAAACATAATGATAAATGAATTCAAGGAAGTGCAGTACCATTTCAAATCAGTGGGGATAATAGCCAGGGGGTGAGTACCATTCAGGGAATTCCAGTGGGAATAGAGAATTTAAAATGCACTCAAAAGTACCCAAAATAGATTTTCCTTATGTTGGAGGAGATGGAACCAGGGAGTGGTTGAGAAAGGCGAAGAAATACTTCTAGATCCATCAGATAGAATATGAGATGAGGGTAGCATTGGGACATGTTTTCAAGGGAAATTTGCAGGAGGTTTGCTGAGAATACAGCAGAGGAGCGATCGAGGTCTTCATCAAACTAAGGCAGAAGGGATCTATAGTTCACCAGGAGAAGTTTGAAGAATTGAAATCTCAGGTGATGATTTCCTTACCATACTTGTCGGAGTCCTACTATATTTCTATTTTTACTAGTGGCTTGAAAGATGTGATCAAATCAATGGTCAAAATTATCCAACCACAAACACTAGCCAAAGCCTTTGAAATTGTCATTTTACAAGAGAATACCATCACAGCCCTAAGTAGAAACTCTAAAACTTTCAAACCTTCCCCAACACATAAATGAATCAATCCAATCTCTAAACCATATGAACCTACTCTTAAATCTACACCCCACACTGAGCCAAAAACTCCCACCAACCCCCTTAAATTCAAAGCCATTATACCTTCTAATTTTTCAAACAAAAAGAGAGCTGGGATTATGCTATAGGTATGATGAGAAGTACACTAGAGATCACATTTGCAAAAATAGGATGCTCAATTTCATTTTGGTGGAGGAAGAAAAAAAAGAGGTCGTAATGGAACCACCTGGAGATGGAGAAGAACAAGTGGATAAAGAAGGAGTAGATGAATTGATGGAGATCTCACTCTGTGCATTGGTGGACAGTAACAAGGGTAAAACTATCGGGTTATCGGGCTAATTAAAGGAAAAAGGGTATCTATTCTAATATACAGTGGAAGCACTCATAGCTTCATTGATAAGTAGTTGGTTAGTAGCATCAGTTGAAGCCTGCAGATAGCCAAACCTACCTCAGTAACTGTAGCAGGGGGAGGAAAGCTCGTTAGCAAGGCTATCTGCAACCTATTAACTTGGAAGATGAAGGATTGGGAGTTCTAATACCAGTTGAGGGTTCTCAAACTAAGGGGCAGTGACATGGTACTGGAGTGGACTGGATAGGTCAATTGAGCCCGATATTGTTCGATTTCATTAAAGGAAGCATTATCCTCAGTCATGAAGGTGTCAGAATGGAACTTCAGGATGAAACAATTAAAGAGAAATTTCAGATGTTGCATGATCATGAAGGGAAAGGATGGAGCAGGATTTAAACTTATGGAATCATGGCACAGATTGCTGCCATTACTGAAGGGGGACAGGGATCCACTCCAACAAAGCTAGAAGATGTGGTGAGGTAATTCCCTATGGTGTTTATGGAGCCAAAAGGCTTATCCCCACCTACGTTCAATGATCACCACATACCTCTAAAAGAGGGGGCACAACTATTCAAGATGAGACTGTATAGATGCCCCTACATACAAAAGGCAGAAATAGAGAGAATAGTTAAGGAAATGAAAGAGAATGGCATCATACAACTAAGTAACAGTCCCTATGCTTCAACTGTGCTGCTGGTCAAAAAGAAAGACGGTACTTGGCGATTCTGTGTGGATTATAGACAGCTTAAGAACCTCACAATTAAGGACAAGTAATATATGCCATTGATAGATGAATTGTTGGATGAGTTGAAGGGAGCCAAGTGGTTTACAAAGATTGATTTGAGGGTTGGCTATCATCAAATTAGAGTGGCCACTGAAGATATCCATAAAACAGCCTTTACAACTCATAAAGGTCTATATGAGTTCAGAGTAATGCCATTCGGATTGACAAATGCTCCAGCCACATTCTAATGTCTAAGGTATTCAAGCAACATCTCAGAAAATTCATTCTAGTATTCTTTGATGATATTTTGGTGTATAGCTTAGACTTAGAGTCCCACTGTGAACATGTTGCTATAGTACTGGGAATTCTCAAACAATATCAACTATATGCTAAGGAAAGTAAGTGTTCTTTTGGGCAATCTTAGATAGAATACCTAGGCCACATTAGTTTTGCAGAAGGGGTGTTAGCTGGCCCTTCTAAAATCACTACAATGCAAAGGTGACCCACACTAGTCAATGTTAAGCAGCTTAGGGGGTTCTTTGGCCCGACTAAGTATTATAGGAAGTTTGTGAGGGGTTACAGAATTATTACTAGACCTTTAACTGATTTACTTAAGAATGATAACTTCCATTGGAGTGAAAATCCGGAGGTGGAATTTCAGAAGTTGAAAAAGGAGATGAGCACCACACCAGTTTTAGCCTTACCAGATTTCTCTATACCATTTGTTATAGAGACTGATGCATGTTATGGATGATTAGGGGTTGTTTTGATGCAGAATAAAAGACCTATAGCCTACCTAAGCAAGGGCATTTGTAGTGGGAATTTAGGTCTATCTATCTATGAAAAGAAGCTCCCATCATTAGTAACAGCTGTTGGGAAGTGGAGACATTATTTGGAGGGACACTACTTCATTGTTAAGACTGATCATCAGTCACTTAAGTACCTACTGGAGCAAAGGATCACTACTCCATTACAATAAAAATGGCTATCTAAACTGTTGGGACTCAGTTATGAAATTCAGTACAAGAAGGGCCTTGACAATAACGTAGCAAATGCTTTATGTGGGGAGAAATGGAATGCCTCGCTGTCATTGCTGTGACTCTCTAGTGGATAGAAGAAGTAATAACCAGTTATGCAGGAGATGAAGTCGCTACAAAAAAAATTAATACCCCGTTGCTAGAGGGTCAGACAGATGCGAATTATTAATACATGAATGGGCTGCTTAAATACAAGTCAAAAATTTATATTGAAAATGGTGAAAGGGTGAAGAAGAAGCTGATTGCAGCCATTCATGCTTTCCAGGAGGGTGGGCATTCAGGTGTTCAAGCTAGCATTCACAGAGCAAAGCAGTATTTTTTTGGCTAGGAATGAGTAAAGAGATCAAACGAGAAGTACTAAAGTGTGATACTTGCCAGAGGTGTAAGAATGAACATGTGGCATATCCAAGCCTCTTGCAACCCCTGCCTGAGCAACAGTATGCGTGGAGTCATATCTCCATGGATTTCATTGAGGGCCTACCCACATCTAATGCTAAAAATGTAATATTGGTGGTGGTGGACAGATTTACGAAGTATGGACACTTCCTAACCCTGGCTCATCCATTTACAGCCTCATCTATTGCCTAGTTGTTCCACATCAACAAGTTGCACGGTATGCCACAGAGCATTGTGACTGACAGAGACAAGGTGTTTACCAGTGAATTTTGGCAAGGATTTTTTAAACATTTGGGGTCAAACTTCAATTAAGTACAGCATATCACCCCCAAATCGACAGGCAAACGGAAAGACCAAACCAATGTTTAGAAATGTAACTTAGATGCGTGGTTTATAAACAACCTAAGCATTGGGATAAATGGGTTAGCTTGGCAGAGTGGTGGTATATTACCACGCTGCACACAACCATTAAAATGACACCATTTGAGGCATTATATGGTCTTAAACCTCCCCAATTGGCTTTGGGTCCATACCAGCAGAACATTATAGCACAACGAAAGAAATACTTCAAGAAAGACACAGAATAGATCAGTTACTAAGGGAAAATTTATCTCAAGCTAAAGCTAGAATGAAACATTATGCTGATAAAAAAGGAGTGAAAGAGAATTTGAAGTGGGAGATTGGGTTTATTTGAAGTTACACCCATATGCTCAATAGACAGTAGCTAGAAGATCTAACAACAAACTCACTGCAAGGTATTATGGTTCATATAAGATAATTCAGAAAATTGGTTAGTGGCCTACAAACTGGAACTTCCTGCTACTACCCAAATACACCCGGTTCTTCATGTCTCATTGCTCAAGAAGAAGAATAGGGAGAAAGAAGTTCCTGTTCAAGCACTTCCACATCAGAACCAGGGTCATAGAGAGCATACTCAGCCCATGCGGGTGTTATCTGTACGAATGGTTAATCAGAAAGGGATAGCTATACCACAGTGGTTAGTTCAATGGAAATGCTCCAATCCAGACAAAGCAACTTGGGAGAACGCAGAGTACATACAGACATCATTTCCATCTTTTCAACTTTGGGGACAAGTTGAAGCTGAGGGGGGATGTTATGGAGGAGAGGCGAACCAACTGAAGTGGGGAACCAAAGGCTAGAGGAATACCAGGAAGAAGGATATAAGATGCTGTCGGGAAGAAGAGTTATTGCTGCCAATTCCAATTCAAAGGCAAGACGACACCATTTTGAACTAGAACGAGACAGTGTCGTTTTGAGCTAAAACTTTCAATTGTAATAGGGAACACGTTTTATGTTTTGCAAGTTGAATAATACGACTTTGCTTCTGTTATAACAAGATGGAGAAGAGGAAAAAGGTGTGAGTTGTTTAATGTGAATTTTCCTCCCAAATCTCTCTCTGTCTTCTCCCTTTCTCATCTCTTTCTTCTTACTCTCTCTTCTTACCCTTTCTATTTCTGTAATTCGACTTCCCTGTTATCGAATTCAATAAATTCAGTTCATTTTGTTAGCTGTTACAATTTAATAGCAAAGCTATATTGATTGGTTGAATTAGCTAAGTTGAGGTTTTAGCTATTCATATGCATATGTATAAACATTTATGTGATTGAACTGATCATTTTTATACGATATAGGACTACAGGATGTTATAGTGCAAGGTGGGGATCCAACTGGGATTGGAAAGGGTGGCGAATCAATATATGGGTATAGTTTTCTCTCTCTCTCTCTCTCTTCCTTTTTTTGCTTTGTAAATGTAGTTACTAATTTTATAGTGTGTCTTGCACTTGATTATTTTCAAATAAATAATTTTTTTTTTTGGTTCCAAATACTTCTCAATTTTTTATAGGAATGTTATAGATCACCCTTTTGTGGGTTTTAAGCCTCTTTTTCCCCAAAAGAAAAAGGTTTAAGGTTTAAATTACTCTTATAGAGAAAAAGATGGTAAAATGTCAAATTGTAGAATGGCTTCGGGTGTTCTGCATAATGAAGGTTAGGTTTTTTAATTTTATTTTATTTTTACAATGTCAGAACATATTTCCTAAAAAAATTAAAATTTGTAAAAGGCAAAAAAAATTTTGATTCAAAATAAACATGGAGCATCTCCCTAATTTTTCGAAAAAAGTGGTATCTATAATAGTTTTGCTTACATTGTCTCTGCAATTGTCTCTATCAATATGTTTATAAACTGATACAAAATGTTTTTCCTACAAAATGAATTACGGATTGATTTTATGGTTTTTCTTATGTTTAATCCTTGACTAGGCCACATATGTTTGTTACTATGTTAGAGCATTTATTTTAAAGAGCAAGTCCTTAAAATTATGCTTTAAAAGACTCTTTAAATTAATATTTTAATTTAGAGGGTGAGTTTTCAAACTCAATCTCTATAATTAAATGTATTAATGTATTTCAATTTTCACTAGAGGAAAATAATATACTCTCTCTCTCCCAATTATATAGGCTAGGTTTCTTTTTTCTCTTGTCCCAAATATATGCTTGTTTCCTAATGTATAATATTTTATTATATCCTTTTACCAATATGCACTTATTAATTTTTTTCCAATTAATATCTCAAATTCTTGAAATCATCCAAATACCAATTTCCCACTTTTTGGAAAAATGGAATGACTCTACTACGTTATTATTGAAAAACATAGAACAAATACCAGCTCATCTTCTTCTTCTAAACGTGATTATTGAACTTCTGTCTACTCATGTCTCTGTCTTCTCTCATAAATAAAAAGCAATTCTGTGAGGTGGTGAGACCATAAATAAAAATCAATTCTGTGAGGTGAGGCCATGAGTATGAACTCTACAAATCATCCACATTCCAGTGAGGTGAGGCCATTGCTTGATTCTACAATTTTACGAAATAATCTGAACTCGAAGAAAGCCGTGTGGCCTTTGCTTGATTTGAATGCTCCACCGACTGAAGATGGTTACGTTTCCTCTTCTCAAGAGTATCAATGTGTTGTTTCTCGAATGATCAAAATCTATCTACCAAAAATATACGAGAACCAGAATGATTCTCTTGCTGATAAAGACGATGGTGATATCAATAAATAGCACAACCAAATTCTAGAAGTCTTATGCACAACAGATGTTTACTAGGCATATTTATTTCTTTTTAACATTACATTTCATTCTGGTGTTGAGTCAGTTAAAATGGAGTATGATCAATGCAAAACAAATAACATATCGTTCAAAAATCAAAAGCCAAGCCTCGAAATGAGTTCTGAAAATGTTTCAATATCTTAAAAACTTTAGGATATGGGCAAAAACATTAAAATTATGCAACTGAAGCAAAATAAAGAATTGCATGTAACATAAAATTGCTGTTTTTAAGTCATTAACGATGTCGGATGGCTAAAATCCATATAGGCAACTGCAAAGCTATTGGTTTGATATGTGTTGCCGTTCCCTACTCGGAAAGCTATTATGGGCCCAAATCGGAGCTCGTATGCAAATTCAGCAATTTTACCCGATTGAAGTTACTCAGTTGAATTAAGAGCTGCCTCTGTCATTAGTAGAACTTCAGGCTCAAACTGAATGCAATTCGGTAGTTGCCCATTTCTCATCAATTTTTGTTTGTTCGTATGTGGAATCATGTAATTGTTACCCCCCAAATTTTTCATCACCTCAATCATGCATGATTGCAATGTCAGAAACACATTGTTCAACTCTTCAGAAGGAAATGTCTGAAAAGCATTCTCCACTGCTAAAATGAAGTCCTCAATTGTAGTTGGAGCCTCTTGATGTTGAATTGAATCAATGGCTCTAAAAAAACCAAGGTCTAAGACATTCATATCGGAACGCTTCGGAGGTTGACAACATAAACGAATATCGAATCCATCCTTTCTCGCTAATTCTACGAAGTTGATATCGTTAACATCCAAATGT
The DNA here is from genome assembly GCA_903798335.1 of Fraxinus albicans. Taxonomy (NCBI): domain Eukaryota; kingdom Viridiplantae; phylum Streptophyta; class Magnoliopsida; order Lamiales; family Oleaceae; genus Fraxinus; species Fraxinus albicans. The sequence goes on from CAIGRM010128951.1 coordinate 10,154, forward strand.
GGCTTACCATTATCTTGTTGAATGAAGATGGTCCTAGAACTTGAACATGACCATTTCTATTTGATTGCAGGTAGTACATTTTCAATCACACATGAACGAATCACATCTTTAGTTATTGACACAATAGGCTTCGACTCCAAAGTCTCGGCTACGCGATTCTTACTATTTCGCTTGGCAGGTTCCTTAGAGACGAAAGGCCATATTCCAATTTTTCCATCAAATTCTTCATTTGTAGTAGCATCAACTCGTGGACGAGCAACGACAGCCAAAAACATTATCTTTGTAATAAACCTTTTACATTTACATGTGCGAAAGGGCTCCATTTCATCCGAATGGAGATAATACTTTTGAGATGTTTTCGACATATAAAACCACTTTTCATCAATATGAATCTGATTATGCATGTTAACAAAAGTAGGAGTAGATCCGAGGGTACTTTCATCTATCATTGATAGGCAAAATTCCAACCGTGTTTTCTTGTTCTCGTCCGATAAATATGGTTTCATCGGATTTGATTGTGGACGAATATGTCCTTCTTTGACTCTCCTATCTACGGTTGATTTCGACATATCCAAAGCGTTCGATAAAGATCTTATTTTTGTTCGACGACGGAAAAGGGATATTCTTCGTTTGTTCGAAATGTATTTCGACTCTCTTTCAACATCTCATATCCAATAGTCTAGAAGAAAAATTTGGTACATCTCTATTTGTAGCACTAAAATATTTTACGTCATGCCAAATTCTAGAAACTGATCTAGTAGATATAGAAAACGAGTTGGCAACTTTCGAAATGACACCTTTTGCTAACTTTCCATCTTGTCGTTCATGGAATAGCATCTCAAAAATGGCTCTTCTTGTATCACTGGATAAATCTTTTTTCTTGTTTGGATGATGCATATTGTTAGCCACTGTAACATCTTCCGGAAATTGATTCAAACCGATCTGAAAATTCTGTAGAACATGGGAATAGTTATCATTTGGTGTAAGCATGTTTTCAGGCAACAAATTCAAATCAAAGGAAAAATTGTTTGGTATAGTATTCATGTTTTTTACTTGTGCTTAAATTTGTATCCGTATATGTATTTATAATGTGCAATGAAAAAGTTTGAAATCAAAATTGGCGTATTTAGTTTGAAAAAAAATTTGTTTTTGAAAAATTGGCGTTTTCTGTTTGAACTTTTTTTTCAGTTTCAAAAATTGGCGTTTTCAGTTTGAAAATTAGTAGGTGCTGATTTTCGATTTAGTTGTTTCAAAAAATTCAAGTTATTGTTCCCAATGATTCTCATCAAATGACATCATTCATATTCTTTATGAATTCCAACAATAATTTAGTTTTACATACTAAAAATTAAATGGGGGTAAACTATGAAAAATCTTGACAAAAATTAATTTATCAATAACATTAAAGAAGATTTCTTAATCCGTGTAAAAAATGGAACAAGCCTATATAATTGGGACGGATGGAGTAATAATTTGGAGGGAAATTAGTGAAAATAAAAGATAGGGGAAAACAATAAATACTTGTTGGGAGTAATGAAATTAAGTTTTAAATATAAAGAGTCTCGTGGAGTACTTAAAAAATTTTACTTGATGTTCTCTAAATTGTATAATACGCTCTTTAAAATAGAGATGTTCTTAGTCTGTGCAAAATATTATTCTTCAATGTTTTTAATGATATAGTGACGTTTTTAGTTATTATAAATTGAAAAATTTTAGTTCAGTTTTCAATGTTGAATTGTTTTTTTCCCTTCATTGTTTGTTTAATTTTCATTGTTGTAGGAAACACATTGAGGATGAGCTAACCCCAAAGTTGAAGCGTACTGGAGCTGGTATTATATCCATGGCAAATGCCGGTCCAAATACAAATGGGAGTCAGTTCTTTATTACATTGGCACCAGCACAGTCCATGGATGGTAATTATATTATTCCGTTGGAACTTGCTCCTAGTGTGTCAAATAGGTTACTCTCAGTAGCAATGCTGAGGATAATGCATTATAAGAAATTTAGTGTTAATGGCTCTATTTTGTCTTTTTAATGGATTATTTTCATGACTGTTTGAAATGGTTTTCACAGTGCTGGGAAATGATAAATGCATATTGAACTTGATTGTCAAATAGAATCTTGTTGGAGAGTTCCTACTTCCTAGACTCTTGAATATTATGGAACTTTTATTGGATTACATTTTGCTGTTTGGACCTGACCATTGACATTCAGCACTTGATCATCTTCTTTTCTTGTTTATAAATTTCTTGTTGTGTACCTTGTCTAGGTCCTCCAGTCCGCTGAACACATTGCCATCCTTGTACAATTTCACACATTAGTATTCGCAAAAAAATTTCTATTTCCTCTCTCTTTATATGAGCAGAATTGTTTCTCTCTCACTCTCTATACGGTGTGTAGAGCATCTATACGGTGGTGTATTCCCCGCTGTTATGTGATCTCTTGTGGTTGTGCAGATCTAAGTGGTGGACTGTGGGTGGTGGTGTCGGTGCTGGTGTTGGTGGTAATTGTGGTGGTGGGTTATGGTGGTGGCAGTGGTAAAGAGAGTGGCGCTAGGTGGGGGAGATAAAATTATAATTTGTGACCATTTAATTGATTAATTGTAATTCATTTGATAATTTGTGGTCGAGACATAAGTTTTGACCCATTAATTCAATAATTTGTAACCTAGAAAGTAGTTGTGACTCATTAATTTGATAATTTGTGACGAAAAGTCAAGTTATGACTCATTAATTTAATAATTTGTGATCGAGAAAATAGTCGTGACCAATTAATTTGATGATCGGTGACCAACAAGAAGTTATGACCAATTAATTTAAGAATTTGTGACAGATGATAAATAAGTTATAATCTATAAAATATGCGATTTGTGACCAATAAAGTCGTAATTAATTAATTTAATAATTTGTGAGCGATAAAAAGTTTCAACCTAAAAAAATTGTGATTTGTAACTGTTTGTGACCTATTGTAATTTGATCACATATTGTCACAATTAACATTGATCCGATCACAGAAAGACACACTGAGCATAAATTTGGTCACACTGATGGTCACAATTAGTGATAAATAACACGTGTTAGTGATTTGGCTACATATAATTACAAATTAGACGGTCACAGACATTACACTCAAGATAAATTTGATCACAATTAGTCACATATAACACGGGCCTTGTCACAAAAAAATTGGTAACGGATAACACTGTTAGACACAAATCTAAAGTGATTCCGTGAGGGTTAGATATAGGCGTATTCTCCTGCCCAGGTGAGCATGAGAACAATATGCCCATCGCTGACGTAGCGATACCACATCAGCTTTACAATGATGGTTTTCCCCAACTTTTCCTCCCTTTTTTACCCACCCCATACAATCATTGCGTCCTCAGTTATGACCCCACCCACCACACCCTTTTATATATAAATTGTTTCCTTATTTTTGTTTTTATTTTTGGGATTATTATGGGAGAGTCAAACGGAGTTGAAATATTGCATTCTTAATATCATTTCGAAGCACTCGCGGTCTAGTTTTCAACGTCGTTAATGGCGTACGAAACGATTAATCGCAGCAAATGTTCTGACTTGTCAAAAAATTCTTAATATCATTTCGAAATGCTCACAACCTAGTTTCTCCCATACCTAACGACGTGCGAAACGGCCAACCGTAGCAAAAGTTATCACTCGTCGAAGTTGGTCGTTTCAAAATATATAAACGATTTTCTTTATTTTTGTTTCAATTTCTAGGATTATTACGGGATGTCAAACGAAGTCAAAATATTTCATTCTTAATACCATTTCGAAGTGCTGAAAGACTAATTTCCCTCATCCCTAACGGCGTGCAAAACGACTAATCGTAGCAAAAGTTACCACTCGTCGAAGTAGACCATTCCAAAATATATAAACGATTTTCCTTATTTATAAATCAATTTTCAAGGTTTGTACTTCAATGAGACATAACTTTTTTTACAGTTGGCCGTTTCGCACACCTCTAGGGATGGGCAAAATTAGGTTGTGAGCAGTTCGATATATTTAAAATACAATATTTCGATTTCGTTTGATATCTCGTAATGGCCTCGAAAATTGAGACAAAAATAAGAAAAATCATTTATATATTTTGGAACGTCTTACTTCGACGAGTGTTAACTTTTGCTACAGTTCGCC
>CAIGRM010128958.1:0-12855 GCA_903798335.1 Fraxinus albicans
GCCTAAATTTGATTCCATTGACGTCTTCCTTTATCCAATTGACTCCGAGCACTCTCAAATCTTCATCGTGAGGTTCGGCACAACTTTTAAGTATTTACATTTTAGTCCCCGAACTTTGGATCCCTTACAATTTAGCTATTTCTCCAAATTTGTCAACTTTTGCTTATTTTCTTTGATCTCACCAATTACATCACAACATCAAAATCACACATCTAATTATTTATCAATTACATAAATATTACATCATTAATTATTTAATTAACCTAAAAAATTACATCTTTATTAATAACAAATTAATTCTTAAACAAAACTATTGAATATAAACTAGGCAAACGTGCATTGCACGTTACTTGCACCTAGTATATATATATATATATATTGAATCGATTAACCAATCTTTTCGGTTCTGTTGCAATAAATAACTCCTCATCCAATATTCATTTACAACAACAATACTAATAATACTAATCTATTAACTTTGAAAGGTTGCATAAACGTAGGCACTGAAGTAAGCTATGTTTAGGAAAAGCAAGAGGAGGAAAATACTTTCATACTTCTCTTGTGTTTTCGCCATGTCGTCTTATATAATTTTTTATGTTTCTTTAAGTTCATATTTTCTAAGATAAATCATGTCTTCCCCGTCCAATTACCAAAAAAAATAAAATAAAGAAGATTCAGAAGGCCGATGAAAAATGAGCTACCAACTGAGGGGATGGAAAATTTTATTGAAGGTCGAATGAATAATGTTATCTAGCCTCCGTTTGCTCCCCATTGTTTATTATTAAATTATAATTTATTATTCTCTCTCTTCTTATCAATCACATATTTTTCAATAAAATATATAATATACCACGTAAACCTAAAAAAAAAATTCTCTTTTAACTACGCATTTTTCAAAAAATTGCTATTATTCACATTATAATGTTGAATAATGGGGGCCAACGGGCGCCTAATACTGGTGGTGTTCGAGTACCCGTCTACGTGACATTTTGTTCGAGCCCAAACAGGAGCTATAGTTACTGTCATGGTTGCGTTGGAGTCATTCCGAATTCAAATTGAAATATTTTAATTATCAGGGGCCCACATTATAATAGTTTCTTTAACTCATTAGGAACCATTGTTGATTTTATTTATTTTTCAACCTAAAGACTAGGACGTTTGAACAAATGTCTATAATGATTAATAAGATATCTCATATGATGGAACCGCAACTCGTAATTTAAGAGGATGTTTGGTGGAGATTAAAATTAAATTTTTAGTAAACTGTGATAAAAGTTTTTGAAATGTATGGTTGAAAAGTTGTGGGACCCATGAAAGATGTTGTTAATATTTATTAGTTGACTTTGACTTAATTAAAATCAAATTTTAATCAGGACCAAACAGAGACTAATATACTCTTAGTGGACATTATTAAATGCATCTAGATAAAAACAATATAAAATATTGCTCGCCATCAATCATTTAATTATACCTACCAATAATATTATTGTAGTATTGTCGAAAAAAAAAAAATATATATTAGTTTGTCTTAAAGGTGACAAATGGGTCAAGTTACTCGCAAGCTCAGCTTATCTTGATTCGGTCTCGTTTTGAGACAAGCCATGAGCCGAGTTGAGCTCATATTATTTTTCATGAGTTAAAATCGTAGGCTCATCTTATCCCTGCTCGGCTCATTAGGCTCGTGAGGTCCACAAGTTGACTCGTTTGAGCTCGTGGGCACGAGCTAGCTCATAGGAATTTGTGGACTAACTCATTTTTAGATTTGTTTTATTAATTTAGAAAAAATTGCTCATTTTTAGGCTTATCTGGTTAATTTATTTAAAGAAAATAAAAAATCGAGCTAGCTCGTGGGACAACTCGTTTGGACTCATAGAATTTGTGGACGGCTTGATTCATGAGGCCTATGAACCCCAAACAAGCTTGAGCTCGGCTTCTCATTCGACTCTTTATCACTAATATTAAAATGTTAGATTAGTAAGACTCTATCTATACAAAAATTGTAGTAGGATTAAATTAGTTATTAATCAAAGAAGATATATATTCAAGATTCATGACAGCTACTGTGTGTTTCGCTTGGCTTAAAAAAAGAGTAAAAATGCAAATAATTTCCTTTGAGCTTAATCAAACGTGTGAAAAATGGGTCCCAAAAATTATATAGATAATAAGTAAATAAAACTTATAAATGTGTGATTAAAATTAATATTTAATTTTGCGAATAAAATATTTTTGAGAATAATATGTAGTTAAAAAGTAAGAAAAATTATGCATCTGTGTGCATTTTTTTAAAGATTAAATAGTTAAAAATGAATTTGAAAAAAAAATAATTAAAAATGGGATCAAACATGAACTAAATTATAAGACAATTATAATGAACCATCTAAGTAAACTTAAAAATTAATTTTAAGTAACAAAGTAACACCAAAAAAAATGTTAATAAAATGTATAATTAAAAAGTTAATAAAAAATTGTGATTAAAATTAAATTTGATAAGTTGAAGTATATAAGTTTTTAACGTTTTTAAAAGGATAATTGAACATGCTAATTTTCTCCAACAACTTCCGAGTTAAATGTTTTATCAATAACTGTACTTAAATCTCGATCACGTTTTATTTACTAAACTTTAAAATCCCTTCGAGTGGTCACTAAATTTTAACACGCTGCATTTCATCATTCACTCGTTATATTTCCTAAGTCACTGAACTTTAAAGTGTTTTTGACTGATCATTGAATTTTAATACGTTGCACTTCATTATCCACCCACCATGTTTTATTAGTTAATGAACTCATGCAACCGTTATGCTTTACTCACTGAATTTTAAAATGTTTTTGAGCGGTCACTGAAATTTATAATATTTTTAAATAAAATTAATTTTCTATGAGATTCGACATAGATAGAAATAAAATAAATATCGAATAGAAAATGAGACTCTCAATCTAAGAAAATACTGATATCGGTAATATATATAATTTCCCTAGTCCTCAAAACCAATGTTCAAGGGCGTGAAGTATGCTAGTTTCAAATTAACATAAATCTTAATTTAGATTATAACATTCCTTTACGTCAAGAAAATAAGATTGAGAAATTATTTTTTATTTCGATTTAGATTGTAGACCCAAATCAAGAAAATAAAAAACTATATCTCAAACACAAAATGAAATTTTCGATTTATGGTCAATAATATTAATCAAGATTAATAAATATAATTTTTAGAATTGTCACAAGGTAATTCATGAGTAAAGAATGGTGTCTTCTTCGCGTTTGGTATTTTATATTTCAAAATTTTGAATTTTTGAATAAATGAATTCAACAAGTAGAGTTCAGTAAATAAAACACGAAGGAGATATAAGTTTAGAGGGTGTTTGGTAGAGATTAAAATCGGATTAAAATTGATAAACTAGCCGTTATTGTTGACTTTTATTAGATGAGTAGGACCCAATAACAGCTATATTTTCAATTTTAATTGGATTTTAAGCCGTACCAAACAGACCATTAGTGAATAATGGAAATGGTCAGGAAGTAATGAAATGGAATATGTTAAATTTCAGTGATTACTCGAAAATATTTTAAAAGTTCAATGAGTAAATTGTGACGAAATATAAATTTAAGGTAGAATTGCAGTCAACATACCAAACCTTTCATTTAGGAGCAGATTTGACCCAAACTTTTCATTTGTGTCATCCAAAGTACTAAACCTTTAAAAAAAAATTGACGGATGAAGTCCAAAATGACAATTTCCTTTAATTTAACCCCATAAACCGTCAGTTGACCCCATAAATGAAATTTTTTCATAATTTTGACAAAATAAGGCAATGACATTTTGGATAAAACACATTTCTCTTATTGAGCCCCCGTTTGGTGCACATTTTTTAAAAAAGAACGCATTTTTACTGTTGATGTGATGGGGAATATGTGTTGAAAAAGAAGGAAAAATTATTGATCTGATGGAAAATATTATTTTATTGAAAAATGTGTGGTTGAGAATGAGAATGAAAAAATTAATGTGGATCAAACATGACCTAAATAAAAAAAACCACAACCATCCACCTCCACCTCCTTCTCCCAAAATCAAAACCACCCGTACCCAACTGTCAACCACCGCCACCGCCTCAACGCCGACCTCACTTTTTCCCATTATTGTTAGTCGAGCAGAGAACTATTTGAAGGGTTAATATTGCAGTCACGTATCAAAATTATATTGCAAGTTACTGTTGAATTTTGAATCGAGATTATCAAATTGATCATTGTTGAAGCTCCCAATTTGGGTACCATTATTGAGACATATTTAGACTACGGTTTCTACAATCACATTCATTGAGATTCGTTACATATTAGGGAATCAGTGTTGAAGGCGTTTTTAGTTGCAAGCCAGAAATTTCGCATTTTATTGCACTGACGATTTTTCTTGGCAGCAGAGAGGATAGCTCGACTATGTTTTAAATTTTGGATTTACTACTGATTTGGGTGATAGCCTTAGTCAAATAATCTTGTGAAAAGATTGGATAACAAAGAAGCCATGGTTGAAAGGGATTTCGTGGACTTTTTCTTTACTTCAATTTTTCAATTTAAAGCTATTTGGAAAGTGGATAATATGAGCTATACTCCAATATATTCAATAATTCAAACTAACTCTCTTACCCTTAATACTTTCTAGTTTTTCCATTTTCTGGTTTCAAACCCCATTTCTAGATCTGCAAGCTCTAAAGCTATGAACTACCAATTTAATGAAGGAAATGTGTTCTACCCAAAATGTCCTTGTCTTATTGGTCAAATTATAAAAAATATTTATTTATGTGGTCAACCGATCGTTTTTGGGGTCAAACTAATGAAAACCGTCATTTTGGATTTCATTTGGGAATTTTTTAAAGGTTTGATACTTTAGATGACATAAATAAAATGGTTGGATCAAGTCCATTCCTAAATGAAAGGATTGGGACCTTAACTGCAATTCTTCCTAAATTCAATGACTAATTAAACATCCAGCTCAACAGCTTCCAGTCGTCAGCAAAGGAGTTTGAATTCGACTTGTGAACTGCTGGATGGGATTTGGTTCGTATCTTTACGATTCTCGCGGTTTGACTGCAACGGTGAAAAATGGGTAGAAAGAAAATATTTTACAGGAAAAAAATTTGTCTTGAAAATATTTTACGGGGAAAATGATTTCAAGTGTGTTTGATTAGTATAATTTTCCACCCAGAAATTTTTTGAAATTTTGGATTTTTTTGTTCACGTTTAGCTTTATTTTACATGAAAATTATCTATTAAAATGAATTTTTTGTACAATTGGTTATGAAATTTGTTAACATTGTCAAAAAGTTTAAAAATTTTTTTTTTCTCGAAAACTATTTTTTCATCAAATTTTAGTGTTCGTTTGACTTCATTTTACATGGAAATTGTCAATTAAAGTGAATTTTTTTAAAAAAAATTGGTTATTTGGCTTTATTTTATATGGAAATTATCTATTAAAATGATTTTTTTTTTTACAATTGATTATGAAATTTGTTAATATTGTCAAAAAGTTAAAAAAAAAAATTTCTCGAAAACTATTTTTTCATCAAAATTTAATGTTTGTTGCTTTGTTTTATATGGAAATTTTTAAAGTAAATTTTTTTTTATAATTGATTATGAAATTTGTTAATACTGCCAAAAATTTTTAAAAAAAATATATATATTTTTTTTTGCCAAAATTGAGGAAAGTAGGCGCGTGGGTGTGTGGATGGGGGGAAAATGTTTTTTTGGCAAAATTTGCAAAATCAAACATCTACTTTACATGAAAAGTGAAAATATTTTCTTAATTCTAGGGAAAAGAATGACTATCAAAACATAGCCTAAATGTACACAGGGTGTCCCGTGTACGTTACCCTCGTAAAGAGAGCCCACAGACAATAAAATAAAGATGGACCCTCTTCTTGCCGAGGGCGTGTACAACACCCCATGTACAGGTAGCATGTCACAGCAACTATTTAGATAAGCTGCTGTCTGCAGTTAACTACAGCACAGACAAAACGACCATTATAAAAATCTAACCATCCCCTACACTGCAACAGGTCAAACGGTGCGAGCATTTTTCACTCAAATGGCTACGCATTCCGCAGGTTCCAGCGAAACAGCTGGGAATCCCATAAGATGCCGAGGTACGTTTAATCTCAATCTTCATTTTCACACTGACACGGGTCATGGATCGAGGATCGTTTAAATGTGTGCGAGGAAAGACTAAAGAAGTTGATTGGTCAACGGTTCGTGTGCAGCGGCTGTGGTTAGGAAAGCAGGGGAGCCGCTGGTGATAGAGGAAATTATTGTGGCCCCTCCAAGATCTGGTGAAGTTCGAGTCAAAATTATATGTACTTCTCTCTGTCACAGCGATGTCACTTTCTGGAAATTGAAGGTGTATGATCTATCAATTACATTTATTGCTGTTGATTCTGCTTTTCTTGACTTAACCTTGATAATTTTCAATCGTTTTTGACACTTTTGAAGGATCCTCCTGGTTGTGTTCCAAGAATTCTGGGGCACGAAGCGGTTGGGTAATTGTTTTTATTGATTTTTTAGTTGTATGGTTGAAAATGAAACAAAAAAGACACTGAAGTATTGATTTTTTTAATCAAAAGCTTCATATTAATTGTTCATACTATTATTCCAATAAAGTATCGATGAACTGCAGAATATGGACCGCAGAGCATGTTTGGCTAAGATTGAAAACTTTTACTTCTAAGTTTTTTTTTTTAATCAAACATGTTTGGAAACAGAAGTAACTTTTACTTATTTTAGGCTTAAGCAAACATGTTTGTGCTAATTTTCAGGATGCTTTGTGAAATTATGCAACTGAGTATACTTGTAAACTGGAATAGCTAAAATCTACCTCTTTAAAGGGATAAATTCAATATTTCTAACCATCATTTTGGTCGTGTTAATTTACTTGATAACATCATGGACAAAGAGTGGATATTTTGTTTTGAATCTCATGTATGCATGTGTTCACAACTATTCAATGTTATGTGATGAAGCATTGTGGAGAGTGTTGGGGAGGACGTACAAGAATTTAGTGAAGGCGATACAGTCATCCCAATATTTTTGCCGGACTGCGCCGAATGTGCTGATTGTACGTCAACAAAGAGCAATTTATGTTCAAAATTCCCTTTCAAGGTCTCTCCTTGGTTACACGGAGATGGGATTAGCAGATTTACTGACCTCAAGGGAGAGACGTTATACCATTTCATATATGTGTCTAGTTTTAGTGAGTACACAGTTTTAAATACTGCTAATGTAACAAAAGTCGATCCTGCAATCCCGCCAAACAGAGCATGCCTCCTCAGTTGTGGAGTGTCAACAGGTATTGTGGCTCTCTTAGTGGTTTAAACTCCCTCTCGGTTAATCTTTTGTTCATATTAAAGAGTTGAGCTTGTAATTTTACATTGAACTGACATGGGAAATTAATATTGGCATGATTCCACATTTTATCGAAATATTTTACTCTAACTTGATTCTTGAATAGAGCCTGAAGCACATCACTCAATACATAACATCTTTTTCAGGTGTGGGAGCTGCCTGGAGGACTGCAAATGTGGAAGCGGGATCAACGGTTGTGATCTTCGGGTTGGGAGCAATAGGATTAGCAGTATGATCTTCCACCTGATAGAATAGGAGAATTTCCTACTTTTCATATATTTTCTTGTTATAATTAAAATTGTTTTTTTCAAGAAAACCTATAAATTAGAGCGATGTTGCAGGTTGCAGAGGGAGCCAGGTTATGTGGTGCTAAAAAAATCATTGGCGTGGATATAAACCCACAAAAATTCGAAACAGGTAATTTATTTTTCCAAATTCTTCGTGATTTTAGCAACGCTAATTGCTAATCGATTAAAGGGGATAATGCAACATGTTCAGAACATATTCTGTGTATTCTGTCGTCCTTGGATTGCTGTTCTTTTTCTCTTACCCTTGTATACTCTAGAATCATTAATTCTGTCGAATATAAGTTTTGAGAAATAATGAATTCGCCTCATTTCATTTATCTGCTCTACATAGGTAAAATATTTGGAGTAACTGATTTTGTTGACTCCATGAACTGTGGGGATAAATCTGTACGGCAGGTAGTTCTCTTAATCCGATTCTTTATTATTGTTTTCTAACACTCCAGTCCAAAATATCCTTAAAGGATTAGAGTGGATCGTAATCTCATGCTTGCTTCAATATTTATTAACTTTTCGTTCTTCATTATATTTCCTAGGTCATAAATGAGATGACTAATGGGGGAGCAGACTACTGTTTTGAATGTGTTGGAATGGCTTCTTTGGTTGAGGAAGCATATGCTTGCTGCCGAAAGGTTTTCTTCTGTCTCGTCTAAACTCCTTTCTATTTCACACACCGACGCTCACACTGTAGACATTCTTATAGATGCTACTTAAATAAGGCGTCTGAATATACCTTAGTTACATTGATAAGCAGAAGATATTTGACAAGAAGTAATTGATTTTTACCCTTTTCCATTTACCCTCCTTTTCGTCTAACTTCAGGGTTGGGGGAAGACCATCGTGCTAGGGGTGGACAAACCTGGAGCAGAGCTGAAATTTAGTTCATTTGAAGTCCTTCATTCTGGGAAAACTCTCATGGGATCCTTGTTTGGAGGTCTTAAACCAAAATCCGACATCTCCACCCTTGTCAAACATTATATGGACAAGGTAATTAAAGTTTATCCTAGTCCTTTCTGCTCTTTTCAGGATTAACTTGCTCGAATAATGAAGGAGATTCTGCTTCCTTTTTTTTATAAGCCTTCTTGTCAAACATTTTTTTCATCAAAATTTAGCTTAAATAAATATTGATCTTGCATTTCTGCACGTGCAGAAATTGCAACTCGACAAGTTCGTAACGCATGAAGTTGGGTTTGAAGACATAAACAAAGCTTTTGATTTACTTTTGGAAGGAAAGAGCCTCAGATGTGTGATCTGGATGGACAAATGAATTAATTTTTCTTACAATGTACGCATTTGCAATGTATCCATAAATAGAATTTCTGAGTATGAAAATCGCATTAAACTTTTGGGTATTGTTATTCAGCTCCACTGAGGTTAAACCCCAGTCTACATGGTTGCACAATCAAAATCCGAAGCAACGAGTAATAAACTAATTAAGAGCTTGCTTAAAAAGTTTGTTTTTAAGTAAAAAAGAGTAAATAAATAAGTTACGCATAACTTATGAATTACATTTTAGAAAAGTAAAATTATACTTGGAAGTAGTAGAAAGAGTAGGTTATCTAGAAAAAAAATTCTTTTTCACCCCCTTTTGAGTTTTTACTACACGGATTGAAATATTATGAAAATAAATAATGATCAAAGTGCGTGTATTTCTCATATGAATAATGCTATTCATCTAAAGTATAGATTATCATCGATTTATGTAACGGTATATATCAACATTGCCACATTGTCTAATGAAGTTGAAATATAATTTTATATATTGGACAATGTGACAATGATCTCACTATCACATAAATTGATGATTATCTGGATTGTAAGCGAATAACATTATTCTTCTGGCCTGGCTCGGATTGAAGGGGATTGGCTTGCCTATTTTAGAATTTCGCCCACAATAATTTCTAAGTTCCAAACCTAGCTCAAGGTTGAGAGAGCTAGCTAATAACTTTGCTCAAAGCACTTCAAAAATAACCCCATGAATAACACCCGCATTGTTTCTCCTTCAAATAGTTTTGGAAGGGATAGGTCTGCTCCCAATAATTTCCAGTTTCCTAACCTAGCCCAAGGCTTAGAAGAGCAAACGATATCGCATGAAACAACCCAATAACAGGGTTGAGTTCATCATGTTAAAAATGAAGTCTTTGCAAATACCTTCAACTTTGGGTTGCAAGCTAAGGAATTTGATCCGACTAAGGTGATGGTACATGGTGAATTGGACACAACCCAAATAACCAGGGACGGATGGGGGGGGGGGGGGGGNTAGAGATACGATGTGCAACTTTGTGTATTTGCAATGATAATCCCAATCCAAATCTAATGAGCTGGGGGTGGGTGGGATGCATCGGTGGTGAATGAACCTAGTGTATACATAATACTCATCAATCCGCTCTCAATTAAATGTCACCCAAGAACCAAACATAAGCATCTTTCTCCACGTGACTTTACACGACAATGTTCTTCCCAATTCAAGATTTCAAGTCCTACTGTACCTAATTATAAAAATAAATAATAAAAAAAACCCAGCGGATTAAACAATTAGGCACAGCATTATTGGTTTGTTATTAATTATACTTTCTTCATAACGTGCATCATATTAAATTCAATATTTGTAGATTATATTATAGAATTATACTCTCTCTAATTTGCTAGGATATCAGCCACAAAATTTATAAGTTAGTCATGACACTTTACGAATCATGATAGAACGATATTGGTGCTGCAAGATATATTTTTTTAGTATATTTTCATTCGACAAATTCATGGTTTCTAATTGAGTTAATTGTCCTAATAATAACTAAACTTATGTCCATGTTTTCGATTGTTCACTGAAGTTATAGATGTCGAGTTTTTGACACTAAATTTATCAAAATATTGGACGTTACTCATTAATATGACATATGTTATTGAACTCTAACATAATTGATAACATGGTAGTGGAATGCACAGGTGACATAACTCACGGCACATGAAATTGCCATATAAGAAAAGGCGTGTTTGATTACTCACTTTATTTTGAAAGACATCTTTGATTGCTCAATATATTTTTAAAGACGTATTTGATTGCTCACTATACTTTAAGGGGGGCAAATTTTAGTCACTAGACTTGTAAAACTGACTGGGACTGTCTTGAAATTTAAGAATGTTGTTCCAAGTATTACTCTCATACAGCAAAATAATTTTACATGTTACAGGGGAATGTTTGAAGACATTTTGCAATATACTTGAACTCTAACCTAATTAATAACATGGTAGTGGAATGCACAAGTGGCGTAACTCAAGACACACGAAATTGCCATATAAGAAAATGAGTGTTTGATTATTCACTGTACTTTGAAAGACATATTTGATTGCTCACTATAATTTTAAAGACGTTTTTGATTGTTCTCTATACCTTAAGGCGATCGAATTTTAGTCACTAAACTAGTAAAATTGACTTCGGCCTATTTTAAAAATTTAGGAATGTTGTTCGAAGTATCACTTTCATACAACAAAATAATTTTACATGTTACACAGGAATGTTTGAAGACATTTTGCAATAGACTTGAATTTTGTTGCAATTCTTTTCATATTTGATTTATAATTTAAAAGGTGTTATTGTCTTAATGGGTCAGACTTTGGATGAGGATATACATCCATTGGCACATGGTACATGCTTCCTTGCATGGAACAATAATACGAAAAACCTAATATTTTATGGTACACAGAAGTACAGGAATTTTACTTTTGTTGCAAAATGGCAAATAAATTGCTGAATTTAAATTGGATTGTATCTATGCATTACAAAATTTGGCCCATAAATAACAAATTCTTACAAAGATTTCTCTTTCAAGAATATTCAGCAATTAAGGATGTTCAGAAGTGTGACTCTACTTTGCAACAACTGTCTGAGAAATCTCTCTAATTCAGCCTCAAAACCTTCAATACTGGCATCAAGGTTTCGTAATTTTTTACTTGCCATTTGCACATCAACAGCCTTGGAATTACTGTTTCTAATGGCAGCATTAAGGAAATTAAGAGCAAAATCTACACTTCCCACCTCGCTTAGAATATCATCATTTCTCTGAGAAGCCACAGACTTTAGATTAGAAACAAAAGACCATCCCCCTAATGAAGCTGCAGGCGAAGACAAGAATACCAGAAGACTTCGAAAAATAGATATCGCGTAACTAGTTGTTTCTCTTAACATCCGAATCCCCATTGATAGATTGTGATTATCTGTAAGCGTCACACCATTTTTTCTCTCCAGGTGCTTGAGTTTTTTGAGACTTTTGGCTATAGATTTGTGCATTTTCTTTCTGAAGGAAAAGTACTCGTTCATATCCTTTTGGATGCTGGAATCTTGACCCTTGCGTCTTAATGCAGATTGACGAACTTGAACTTGTTCCTTGATCATCGCAACCAATTCTATGATGGTGCCACAGGAATCCAGCAACTCGACCGAGTTTTCGAGTGATACTTCCACTATTTTTCCATCTTGATAATGTTGAACAAGTGATTTCTTAGTGGTTGGAGACTGCATCAACTCTTCAACACAGTTGTATAATTCTGCAAGCCCTAGAAGCCCAGATCGAATACCTTCTGAGGTTATGCAATCACATTTTTTCAAAATTTCTCTAGTTTTTAGTTTCTGCAGCTCAGCTTCAAGTTTTGCGGCATAGGGATTTAATCTTGAAGGCAAACTAATAGATCTAAAACGATTTTGTGCAGATGAAATTGCCATTTTTCTTTCTTGCATGTCTTCTCAATGTTCAAAAGGTGATTTATGTTTTGGGAAATTTGGTAAATCTATTTTTAGTGACACAATTTCTTAATGGAATTGATTTTGCATGTGATTACAATGTTGATGCCATTTTCTTTTTGTTGCGTTGCTCACCATCAATCCGACATCTTCAATATTTTTATATCAAATTTATGCGTGGAAACGATAAAGAAAGTTGAACAATAATGTGCAGAGAGTAATAGAATTTTATATGTTTCTATGTCTCCCCAATCATTAGCTTGGAACCAATTATAGGTATATCCATTGTAAGAATAGGGTTATACTCTAGAAAAACAATGGAAGAATAGGGTTATACTCTAGCACAAAGGGAGATGATAGCAAAGCATAGGCAGCCACGGTTTTTCTCTTGCAAAGCACGGTTTCCATCAGCCAAAGGAGTGGAATAT
>CAIGRM010128960.1:0-14282 GCA_903798335.1 Fraxinus albicans
TTTTTTAGTTAGAAAAAAAAATTATTAGCCCGACCTATAATTCGGTCATGGATCCGTCCTTAAATCTTCATTTCTTTATATAGAATGTTTTTCACAATCATATACTGTAAATCAAATTATCTATTCAAATACAACACGAGCCCTATGGTTGTCCAGTTCCAAGTTGTTTTGTCTAATTTCTTAGACCTATAACCTATTAGTTGCAACTTTTTAGTCCAAACGTGAAAATGCATGTTTGGGATGAGTTGTCATTACAAGTTTTTTTTTTTTTTGGAGCACATTTATGGTTATAAGTTCACTTTTCATGCAAAATCGATATAAGGAATGATCAAAACATCATTTTATGGAATCCACCTATTGCAATCGGTGTAATAGCTTCAATAGTTCACTATAACTAAAGTTTCTTAAATTTTTAATTAGCATAAATAAATCCAGTGGAACTCTTAAATGGAGTCTTGAATAGTTATTTTTTGGAGAATGTGTGATTAAAATTTAGGATTTTTTTTTTGAATTTACATGCAAATTATTTTATTGTATAAATATGTGATTGAAAATGAGTATGAGAATTAAGAAAATTTGAAACGGTTTTGGGTTTTCAATGAGTGTTTAGTATTACATTTTTTGTCTTATTGATTCCTCAGAAATGTGTGCGCTAAACAAAGTATCGCACAAACCTGGAATATGACTATTTTTGCTCAAAAAAGGGAGTGAGAACTTATGATAAAAAGTGCCAATTATTGGTGTCATACACCTTCCAAATGTCCAATTTGAACCCAATGAATGTTAACACCTCTAGCTTTCAACTGCACTATAGTCAATTTAGTTATTAATATGAGATTATTCAAATCTCTCTTTTTTTTTTTTTTTTGGGGGGGATGGGTGAATTCTTATAGATCCATCCCTCCGATAAGTATAGTGAAGGACTTTGGCCTCAACTGCCATTTGACTCATGGCATCATCAACTCGTTTTTCAATCTAAGCGATTTCATAACTAGAAAGAATGACTTCTCTTTAGATAAATCCCATCCCTAGATGTATTAGTTAAGAAATTTGGGTATGTAAATGCACCTCATGTGTAAAATAGGCATTTGCAGCCCAGGTACGTTGGGCCAACTAGTGATTGAAATAGTCGTATTGGGCTTGTACTTGTTAAATGAAAAAAGCCTGGTTTCAATACAAACTGCCCGAAGCTGTAATACTTTGTTATTTATTGCGTGCATTTCATCAATCACTTTAGAAGAGAATAGCAATGTTATAAAATTGGTCATATCTAGTCCGTTCAACCAGAACCAATTCAATAACCAAGTTGATTATCTATCAAAAACACTCATTTAAACCCCGCTTAAAAACCAATAGATCGATTCAACTAAAACTTGGTTAATCATACATGATTTTGTAGGATTAACAGCAGAAAACCCATATAAACGTTTTCATTTGTGATATATCCCTATATTTATTAAAAATCGCGGAAAATCCCCATATTTGAAACTTTTTGTGCGTAAAAACTGTCTGCCGCCAAATTTGCTGTTAAACAGTAAAAATGTCAAAATTAAAAAGTAATAATTGCAATTTTAGTATCCAAATTTTTTATTCTTTTACAAATTATACCCAATTTTTTTTTTATGTACCACCTACCATCTCAAACCTTTAAAACTTTATTTTTCACCCCACTCCACTTCTTCTTCTTCCCCCAAAACGTCATCTTCATCTTCCAACTCCTCCATTACTTAAAGAGTCTACTAAAAAGTTGGAATCTTAGATGCAATTAGTAAACCATCAAGCTTAATGTAAGCTTAAATGAATTAGATTATAATATTAATGGGCCAAATGGGGGCTAAATGAATTAGATTAAAAATTCTCGGTCTAACCACGTTAAGAAGACGAGTCCATGTTAATAATTTATACAATTCAGAATTGCCTGAAAAGTATCATCGTTTGACCAGTAATTCTCTCTCTGATGGACGAAACGATTGCGTATCTACACATTGAGCCTTCGAATTTTGACCTCATCATCATAGGCACTGGACTCCCGGAATCCATCCTAGTTGATGCATCCTCAGCTGCCGATAAAACCATCATCCAGCTCGATCCCAATTCATTGTACGGTTCTCACTATGCCTCTCTTCCCCTCCAAGACTTTGTCTCCTTCCTCCAATCTCAGCAGCTCCAATCTCAATCATCTTCCAATCCCCAAGTTCCTCAGACTGACGACACCGAAAATTACGTTTGTGTCCCTCTTATTGCTCGCCCCCTCTACTCATCACTAGAAATCAACTCCTACTCCTCCGAGTCCCTCTATAATTCGAGAAAATTCTGCCTCGATTTGACGGGACCTCGAGTTTTGCTCTGCTCCGACCCTATGATTGATTTGATCATTAAAACGAGCATAAATCAGTATATGGAGTTCATGAGCGTAGATGCTAGCTTCACGAGCGACGTAGAAGGAAAATTGGGTGCTGTGCCTGACGCCTAGAATGCTATATTTAAGGATCGAAGTTTGTCATTCACTGAAAAGAATCAGTTGATGACGTTTTTCAAGTTGGTACAGGGTCATTTCCTGAGTGAGAGCGAGAGTGACGAGAGTAGTCAAATTTTTGAGGAAGACTTGGAGAGTGCGTTTGTCGAATTTTTGACTAAATTGGGACTGTCACAAAAGATAAAATCGTATAGATCGATTCTTGGCCTTTTTTCTCTCTGTAAGTGAGAGTTCTTGTTTTCCTCTCTCTTTTCAGTTCTAACACCTTTAATTGAATTGCTCTAATCGTCAACTTCTGGCATACTTTTTGTTTGGACTTTTAGAATTTACATGTGTGTTGCATCATTATCTTGGAGGTATAAAAAAAAAAATTGGGTATAATTTGTAAAAAAAATAAAAAAAATTGGATACTAAAATTGTTATTATTACTTTTTAATTCTAACATTTTCACAATTTTTAACGGCAAATTTGACAGTAGGGGGGTTTTTCGCACAAAATGTTTCGAATAGGGGGTTTCTGCGATTTTCAATAGATATAGGGGTATATGGAAACGTTTTTAGGTAGTTTTTTGCTATTAGTCCTGATTTTGTAAGTTATCAATGTTTAAATTAAATTAAAAATAAGTATACATTGAAAATGGATTTCAAAATTACACGTCACGCAACCGTAGCAATGCATATTGTTTAATTCTTCCCGCACTCATGCCTTTTTACAATTTCACGAGACCCATAATTTTTATTAATTTTTAACTATATAATTTATCATCTTTTATCAAAATCTACTAAAATATTATTCTTAGCAAAACCAAAATGGGGCTTACAATAAAATGGCTACATTTTTACTTTGCAAATAGATAGGTCCGTCCAATTTGAATTTGTTTTCAAAGTTGACTAAGCTAATGAAACATCCAAGGTTTCATTTGGTAAAGTTTCTATTTTTTATATGAGAACTTTTTGAAAAAGAAGTCGTCTTGATCCAATTTTATCTAAAAACTCTTTTAACAAAGCATTTTCATAAAGTTATTATGACATGTTTAAAAGTATATTCTTAATTTTAGAAGCAATTTTTGACTTTTCAAATGCCTTACTAAACGGATCTAAAAAAACTATCGTCGAAGAACTAAAATTATGTGATTGTTCAAGAAAGGTGCCGACCAGAATATGTTCCTCACACCGTCACACGAAACTAGATATCATGGATCCATATTGAATATTTGATAATACTTTTCGAACATTTCTAAATAATCAAATCTTTTTTACCAATCTTACATTATCTAATCAAAACAAATTCTCTCTCAATACATTCCTCAAATCTTGGAAATATCAAAACTCATCCTTTATGTGGATATGAATATTCTTTTGCAATTGAAAAACTTCCCCATAGAAGTATGCCTGTAATATCTTCTTTCTTGTTACTTAAATTTGCTTTGATTCTAATGTAAGGGGAAGTCAATGCATATTCGATCCACAAATTATTGCACAAAGTACCGATTTGGATCAAGAATAAAGAAATTTCTCAATTTAACTAAGTTAAATAGGAACCAAGCCAACGTGACATATTGTAAAATTACACTTCTAGTCTTTAGATTTGTAACAATTACAAATTTGACCGGAAGATAAATAATACAACCATCCCAACCCTTAAATTGGCTTAATTTTATTTTTTCTAATTTAATCACTGAAGTTTTTTTTTTTTTGAATTTCGATCAAAGTACTATTATTTTAATTCGTTTAAATAAGTAAGTTAATACACATTTAAATTTATTTTTAAGATTCGCAAAGGACGTTGAAGCGGAGACCCAATTATGTTTTCTAGTACGAATCTTTTATCTTCGATTGCTAAATATCACATTTTCGTAGCAACTCAAGATATATTTAGCTCCTGTCTGGCTTCATTTTCTAATTTTTTTTTTTTCAAACTCATTTTCGATCACATTTTTCATAAAATTCACAATTTTTAAAATAAACCACATATTTCATAAATCTTTAATAAAATAATTAAAAATATGAATTTTATCTAAACAAAACGAGGACTCGCAATCATTCCTCTATTCCAAAATATCTTATTAGAACCATTTATGTGGATATATTTCATATTGAACTCTAACCTAAATTTGAATTGGCTCGGTCGCTTTCCATGGATTTTGACTTGTGATTATAAGAATAACAATATTGTTTAGATAATATTTGTTAAATGGGGGTTAGTTATTCGTGTTTACAAATTATTTATACAATTCAACCTACTTATTATTTATAAATTTTAATGAATTCACAAATATTATTCATTATCCACAATTTAATTTTACGTATTTTTAATTTAAATAGTTTATAATCAGTTCCTGACATGCGTGTATATGTGATTAGTAAATCGGCCTTCCTTGACTATGGTTGAGATATATCACGGTCGATCATCCTATTGAATTTTCATTTTTGTCAATCCGCTTAATTTTTTTTTTTTCTAATTAAGTCGGCAAAGTTTTTTTTTTTTTTTTAAATTTGTATTAAAGCGCTATTAGTTTAATTTATTTTAATTCATTTAAATAGGTAATTTAATACACATTTAAATTAACTTACCATTACTTTTAAGATTCGAACAGGAGGTTGAAGTTTGATGAGTAAATCGTGATCATAATATAAGTTGAGTGAATAATTAATTAGTTGAATAATTTGATCGAATTGATATTCGATTTGACCCGCAAAGAAACCCAACAAAAACGTGCGTCACTGCATATGGTCGTGACATAACCTATCCCAAGATAACGATTAAGAAATTTGAATCCTCCACGCGTATATTAAAAAATCCAGTCTGCAATTCAATAATTTGTTTGCATCTTGTTTATTAAAGAATTTAAACATGATGCGTTTAGAGCTCCCGGCCCCATTACTGATGGAGGTGAAAAGGTTGGATTTTTTTATTTTTTTTCCAATTCACTAATATATTAGGATTTAGAATTTTTATTTTCTCTGCGTATTCGTATTTCACAGGTATGCGTATTATATGTTAAATTGAATTTGATTTTTTTATTTTTTTTTCATTTTGATTACTATAGGTTCCAATTTCTGTTCGGGCATGCAAAGGTAATTTACCCTTTTTCTACTTTATGATGTGGAACGAGATTTGTTTGTTTGATTTTGAGCTAATAAATGGTTGACTTTGTTTCTACCGTAAACTGGATTCATACTGAAACGCTCTCGTATATATAATTTCGATGAATGGCAAATATTTGTTTTTCTAGCTGTTAACTGGATATATATATATGTCACTAAAGCTGGATTTTATGATCTGAAATGGTAATTATTCAATTCTGGTTTTTTGTGCTGCACAATAGGTAATTTTTGTTTTTTTCTTTCGCCGTTCACTGGATTTTACGGAATATGTTTGTTGTTATTTTGATGGATTTATGCTTATGAAAGCTCTGAAATGGATAACTGAAAAAGTACTGGTTGATATGCGTGTTCTTTTGTCAACTAAAGTATGGATTACAAGCATATTTGACTAAGTTTAAAAGAAAATCAAAAGGTTAATTTGTTTGAAACATGTTTGGATTTATTACCTTTCTGATGTTTATGTAAACAGATGATACTTGAATGAAGTAAATCTTACCTCACTGACAAAATGAGTTACTTATTCCAACTTCAACTCAAAATAATTATTTATTCTTAAACTGACTTATTTACTATTTTACATATTAGTGAACTCTTTAATCTTAGCCCAACATGCGCTTACCTGAGACATAACCATTAATGTGTTTTTTTTTTCCTTCTTTGAGAGATTTTATTATTTTAATGACTGAGATGAAAGGCTTCCATTATGTCCGTTTGTGGCCTCCATACAACTGGCAAAGATGCTATTAGTGTTTTCTTGGTTCTTTAACTTCAATCTGTTAGTTTTTCAATGTCTTCTGTGTATTAATGGATATGAAGTTGATCCATTCTAAGTTCTTTTGTTGTATTACGTTAAGGGTGGCAGTTTTTAACCATATTCTTACCTTCATGCCTTCGGTCTAGCAGTGTATATTAGCACCAGGCTATTTGTGTTGTGTAAAATTTTCTTCCAAGGCTATAAGTAGCTCAACTTGACCTTTTTATGGGATGAAGATTTTAAATTCACTGGAAATGTCACAATCCTTCATTTTTTCCTAAGGATGCTGGAATGCCAGTTCAGGTGGCTTCTTGACAATAGTTGCATTCAGAAGGGCCTACAGAAATCAATAAACCAAAATTTCGGCAGGTAAATAGATGAATCAAATTGACATGGACCGCAATGAAGACGGCAATTACTTACCAACTCCAGGGGCTCTGGGTTTGGGTCAAGAATCAAATAGGGGCAAAAGAAAGTTAACCTCAAAGGTATGGAATTACTCTATTTGCTTCCTTAAGGAATCACATTTTATATAGCTGAAACTAGCTGGGTGACAACTGAAAAGTTTATAAAGCTGAAAGAAAGCATAGCAGGATAACATAAAACAAGTATGCCAAAAATAACGTGGGAATGACTCCAAGATATAGGGCCTAAAACCGTTGTCACCAATTTTATAGGTTCTTAGGGTCTCTCAGTTTCAGCACGAGGTGTGCAAAAATTGTTCAGTATTCGGGAGGCTTTCTGGTCTAAATGTTCTGAACCCTAAATATATTTTATTCTCTTGGTTTTCTGAAATTATAAAACTGTGTCTGGCCTCGCAGGGTGCCAAATAAAAGAGCTTTCAGTATATACACTCTTCATTTTAACTGAAAAAGAAAACAAAAACATAAAAAAAGAGTGTACACATTGAATGAATTTGTGCTAATAATTCAACGTGTACTGAAGTACATAGTTGCTAACTTGCAGTTTTGTTTGGAGAATCTTCCCAGCGCTCTAGTGTTAGCATACCAAAGCTTTGGGGTGGTATATGGAGATCTGAGCACTTCACCTCTTTATGTTTATAGAAGCATATTTGTTGGGAAGTTGCAGAATCATCAAACTTCTGATGCAATATTTGGTGCATTTTCATTAATATTTTGGACCTTAACACTCATTCCTCTGCTGAAGTACGTATTTATGTTGTTGAGTGCCGATGATAATGGTGAAGGTATGCTAAAGCAGCTCTGTCGTACAATATTACCCAATAAATATTTACTTCCCACTAGTTATGACCAACCGTTTTCAATCACCTCAGGTGGTACTTTTGCTCTTTACTCCTTGCTTTGTAGACATGCAAAATTCAGTTTACTTCCCAATCAACAAGCAGCTGATGAGGAGTTGTCTGCTTACAAATATGGTCCCTCAGGACAGTCTTTGACATCTTTAGCATTGAAGAGGTTTCTCGAGAAACACAAGAAATTGCGTACACTTCTATTGCTTGTAGTATTACTGGGGGCTGGTATGGTAATAGGTGATGGTGTAATTACCCCTGCAATTTCAGGTATGATAATATCATTGTTGATGTAATTCAAATGAGATCAGGTCAAAGATATTTAATGTTATCTTCAATATTGACTGTTTCAATATCTGTGGGTCAAGTATTATGCCAACTTAAACAAGTTTAAGACCATTTATTTCTATAATGACCTTACTCGAGTCTAAATTGTGCTTTGACAATATTAGCCCTGTTTGGTGGCCATTATTTGATAAAAACAATGTTTTTAATAGAGAGTTTTTGGAAAATGTGTGGTTAAAAAGTAAGGAAAAGTTTTGGGTTTACGTGCATAATATTTTATTGTGTGACTGCGTGGCTGAAAATGAGTACGTAGAAAAAAGAGTTTTAAAATAATGGTTATCAAACAGGGGGTTAATGTTCATTTTATACGTGACACTTATACAAGGGTGTTCATTTTGTGATATCGCTAATATCTAGTCATGAAGTTTATGTTTAGATTGTCTATGGTTGAGCATGAAGAGAAATGAACCAAATCTTTCGCCCCATTTGACGAAATGATGGTGCTTACTTTAAGTAGTTATTTATATTAAGAACGCAACAGAAACATTTCAACGGAGAATACTCTTACCCAAAACCATTTTTAAGTAGTCATGTTTGTTATGCTATTGATCCTTTGTTTTTTTTCCTCCCCCTTATTGATGTATTTTTTGTGCATTTGCTATTACTTTCAGTTCTTTTACAAAAGCTCTGTTTAGTCCCTTAACATCCGTTGTATACTATATGTTATTGCAGTTTTATCATCAGTATCTGGTCTTGAAGCTGCTGGAACAAATTTGACTCAGGGTATGTACAGTTCTGCGTATTTTGTTGATTAGGCTCGAGTTATAGATGCTTTGAATACTGTTGTGTACTTATATTTTCTAGACCCATTTATTGTCTTGATTATCAATACAATATTCTATCTGCAGGTGAAATACTATTCATTGCTTGCATCATATTGGTCGGCCTATTTGCTTTGCAGCATGTTGGAACCCAGAAGGTCGGTTTCTTCTTTGCACCCATCATTTGCCTCTGGTTGATATCTATTTTTTCCATTGGGATTTATAATACAATACGCTGGAACCCGAAAATTGTGTTGGCTCTCTCTCCACACTATATCATCAAGTTCTTTAGTCAAACTGGTATAGATGGATGGATTTCACTTGGAGGGGTCCTCCTTTCAATAACAGGTAAATGAAATTCTGAAGCTGTCTCTTGTTAACATTATGGTCATTTTTTCTTTTGTTAGATTTAGACATGGGCCTCTTTCTAAATGATTTAAACTTAATGACTGAGAAATTGCTTGAGTTTTGAAACTAATGCCTGTATTTTGTGGATTATCAGGCACAGAGGCAATGTTTGCAGATTTGGGCCATTTCAGCGCTTTTTCTATAAGGGTAAATCCACATCTTTGTAGCTGTAGCAAACATTCAGGTGTGAATGTGCATAATAAGAATGTAATGTGTGTTCCTTTATGCTAGGATAGTAAGAATGTAATACTTAGATTGATGAGCTTAGAGACCTAGAATATATATATTTTTATCCTGCTAGATCTTGTAGAGTTGTGAATTGCATGACTGTACTTCGTCTGTGGGTGGAGAGAACACCTGTTAGCGTTAGATAACAATCCATTCTAATCTTGTCTGTGGTTTATCTAGTAACATATAATTACAAACTGTTCTGTTTGTGCAGATTGCATTTGCATTCGTTGTATACCCTTGCTTGGTAATGCAATATATGGGCCAGGCTGCTTTTCTATCAAAAAATATTTCTTCAATCCCGAATAGTTTCTATGATTCGATTCCTGGTTAGTTTTGTTTCCAGCTATGTTGAGATTGATATCATGGTTTTCTTTTTCTAACCTCGTAATATTGGATTCCTTGCAGATAGAGTATTTTGGCCTGTCTTCATTATTGCCACCCTCGCAGCTATTGTTGCGAGTCAGGCTATCATTTCGGCCACATTCTCTATTGTTAAGCAATGTAATGCTCTTGGTTGCTTCCCCCGTGTGAAGGTTGTGCACACCTCAAAACATATACATGGACAGATTTACATACCAGAGATTAATTGGATCCTCATGATTCTTACTCTTGCTATAGCTATTGGGTTTCGTGACATAACTACAATTGGAAATGCATATGGTAAGTCATAAATTTTCAATAGAATTATTCTATCATTTCTTTATCTTAATAAGATCATTTATTCAATTTTAATCATTCTTAAGATAAATCTCTCGTATGCATTGTGTAATGTTCTAATATTTACTACCATAATATAAAATTTACAGAAAATACCATGTAACATCACTTAAGCATCGTTGGAAGATATCAATAGTATCTATTGTGAGCAGTGATTATGTTGAGAAAGTCTCAACATATAAAGTACTGTTGCAGTAATTGAAATACAGAGCAATTATGTTTACTGATATGAGGAATACTTTTTTTTTGCCTTTTCTGATAAATCAACTTCTCATATATTCTACTCTTAACTTAAAGTTCTATAAATCAAGGCTCCTGATATGTGGATTCATATATTTGCCTTTACAAACTATATGAATCTAGATTTAATCACTTTTTTAATGCCATTTTCATTGATTGATGCTAATTTCTCTCCTTTTGAATTTCTAATACATCACAAGGGAAGATTAAAATTTCAAGCTCCGTGTTGCTGCCCCTCCCTTCCTCTTCTCTCCCAGTGAAGGTTGAGGAAAAAAAAACAGATTCATATTTCGCCTGTAGCCTTTCCTGGAAATTCCGCTTGCTCAAATCATGCATACTTGTGATTGATAATTACGTACATAAAATGATCCCTTCTTGCCATAGGGGATGATTAACTTGGATAATGATAATTATTGTTACTGTTTAGGCAAGAAAAATAAATTGCATAAAAGAGAAATTGAGAAAAGGATTTGTCTTCGATTACGGGAAATGGTGACTGGTAAATAAAATGAGATATGCACGTATGCTATCACAAACAGAAGGAACCACGGAGTCTTATTAGCAGGTTATGATTACAAGGACAGAAACGGTACCATCTTCTTTTTCTGCAGACTATATAAGATAAATCACATTTCTTATGATAGTTCGTACTTCTACTGTAAAAGGACCAATCTGACTAGTAGTGCAGAGGTTCAATTTTTGTGTTATAGAATATTCCCTTTACAAATATCTTTTTTCCTTTTAACTCTGCGTTTCTTCAATTTTGATTCTGTTTGGAACACACTTCTAAAATCTGTTTATTTTTTATCCATCATTTTCTTACACTCAAGCTTCTTTTTGCAGGCCTAGCTTGCATGTCGGTTATGTTTATTACGACTTTCCTCATGGCACTTGTCATGGTCTTTGTATGGCAAAGAAGTACTATACTCACTGCTGCATTCCTCTTTTTCTTTTGGTTCATTGAAGGCGCTTACCTATTAGCTGCATATACAAAAGTTCCTCATGGAGGATGGGTGTCCCTTGTACTGTCTCTCGTCTTCATGTTCATCATGTTTATTTGGAACTATGGAACTCGCAAGAAGTACAACTTTGATCTATACAACAAAGTGCCAATGAAATGGATCCTTGGCCTCGGCCCGAGCCTTGGCATTGTCCGTGTGCCTGGGATAGGCCTTGTATACTCAGAGCTTGCGACAGGAGTACCCGCTGTCTTCTCCCATTTCGTCACAAATCTTCCCGCTTTTCATAACGTTTTGGTGTTTGTTTGTGTAAAATCTGTTCCAGTGCCCTATGTCTCGCCCGAGGAACGCTTCCTCATTGGCCGCATCGGCCCCAGACCCTATCGCATGTATCGATGCATCGTAAGATATGGGTACAAAGACTTGCAGAAAGATGATGAGAACTTTGAGAACCTTCTAATATTAAGTATAGCAGAGTTTATCCAAATGGAAGCTGTAGAGCCTCAGTTTTCAAGCACTGACACTGCATCATATGACGGGAGAATGGCAGTCATAAGCTCCCGCAGTATTCAATCCAATTCAACTCTAATTGTGTCAGAGACGGGGGATTTTGGTTCGATCAATTCCATTCAAAGCAGTAAATCTCTAACTCTCCAACGTTTAAGATCTGCCTATGGTGATGAGAACCCACAAGTTAGAAGGCGTCAAGCGAGGTTTCAAGTACCACATAACCCCGGGATGGATACTGCAGTAAGGGATGAACTTTTGGACTTAATCCAGGCAAAAGAAGCCGGCATTGCTTATATACTAGGGCACTCTTATGTGAAGGCGAGAAGATCATCGTCATTCCTGAAGAAATTTGTGATTGATATCGGTTACTCATTTCTTCGTAAGAATTGCAGGGGTCCGGCTGTGGCTCTTCATATTCCTCATATTAGCCTGATCGAAGTAGGTATGATATATCACGTGTAGGGATTCATTCACTGAAACTTTCCTTTGTGGCATTTCTAGGCTCGTCTTCTCTGGTAATTTGTGGTAATGCAACAGCCATAGACGCCATGTTCACTGCTATGCGCACTCGTGGTTTTCTGTATATGCACAACTCTTACTACATATTATTATATCGTGTTGCTCGGTGTCGAACGTGATGAATCTTGTCTATAAGTGTGGATTTGAACATAGACTAATGCTTTGTTGTTGCATTTTACTGTTTACTTTTGCGCATCGTGTTCGCTTTTCTATTAGAATACACGTTTTGATTTCTTGACGCAATCGTTTTATAAACAGTTTAAATTATAATGTAAATTGTTTATAAACACTTTCCGAACAGAGATTAAATTCTTGTCAATCATTGTAAAGATGAGAGTTATCACAGTTGACTTCATCAGTGACCACCAACTGAGAAGTTGTAGATGTCACAAAATGAAGTTCATTATTTATTTTTTTTGAATAATTAGACGAAATAGTTCGTCAATTTGAGATATCTTTTTATTCTTATAGTTTTGTTAATTACTTAATTTGTTTATAATATTACGTGCACATAAGATATGTTTGTAATTATCATTTCAATCATTACTGTATTTTTCATAGTGAGTATTCATTTTGTAAATTTTTATTTCTTTACTCATTTAAGAAATTTCCGTCGATTTATAATTTATAAAATATTTATTTTTAGAATTACAAAAAAAAAATGTATTGAATTATTTTTAATTATATTTTATTACCAACAAAATTTTCTCAATGTAATATTACAATTTACACACATGAAGTTTTTATTTTTAATACTTTTTTTAATTATTTTCTGATTTTTTGTTTCTCTTTTTTCTTTAAATCATTTTAATTTGAAAATATGAAGGAACAAAGTTGTCCTTATTAATAATGGTCAAATGAAGGTCTACCCTGAATTTTTTGGTCAACTAACGATACATCGTTTGTCCAAATGTCCTTATTTTGCCTTTTCTATAAGCGTGGGACTGTGGTGAAAAAAATGAAAGGTTTGGCACCCATGTGCAATTTACCCTTTTTCTTTCAACTTTCTTTGTTTGTTCTTACGGTGGAAATGGTGACAATTGTAGCAGGGAAGATGGTTATATATTTTATTTTACACTACCTTAATCGCCAAATGGATGGAAATGACGAATTTGTTAATTTCAAAATGTTGGGGATGAAATGTGCCAATAAAATTGATTGTGGTTATATTTGTAAATGTTTTGAAAGGTTGGGATGAAGCGTACAAACAATAATTTAATATTTAAGGTGTGTTTGATTGCGATCATAGAATCCACGTGAAAATAAAATAAATTCTAAGCTATTTAATTGCTTATAACTTATTTGTATGAAACTTATTAATTAAAAGTGTTCGATCGTTTTAATTTTCAACCTAAAAAATATCATATTTGTTCATTTTTTATTGGTGGATAGATGAGAGATAAGACAGATGAGAAAGAGAGAGTAAATTACCTGAAAAATAAAAATCACCCATCATTAAAGAAAATATTTTCTTTATTTTCGTGAAAAATTTGGTCACATGACCAAAAATCGAAAAATATTTTCCATTGAAAGGATTATCAATCGAACACTTCAAAAGTAGAAATTTTGGTAAAAAATGACATTTTTTAAGAAAAATAAAGTCTATCAAATACACTCTATTTCTAGGCAATATCATCCTTATTTGTACTCGTCAAAGTCTACTTACCAGTTTTTTAACTGTAATAATTTAAAGAGAAATGTTACACGGGCAATGCTAGACTACCAGAAGAATTCTGCCAGAAGTCTACCAGATACTCACAAAGCCTTTAAATAATATAAAATTGATTTCTATAAAAGTACTATCTTACCCTTCTTATCTTTATTTGCAAGTTTTACCCTGTATCTTATAATTCTTTTATTTGGGTCATAAGTTCTTAAAGTTAATCCTGGGATTCTTAACTTTTAATATCTTCTATTTCTCCTTGATTAATTAATCAGGATCAATATGTAATTTCTTTAATCTTTCAAATTGTTCTAAATATTCT
>CAIGRM010128970.1:0-12070 GCA_903798335.1 Fraxinus albicans
AGCAAGAACCGTGTTGCTTAGGAACAAATAGCTAGAAACTAGCTAATTCAGGAGTTTCTTGCTTAAACTAGAACTTTCTCTCTTAAGCGAGAAATTAAAATTTGCAACTGGAATTTTAGCTTATGCGCGATTCCAAGGGCAAATTTAGCATATTTTTGGGCGTGGCTAGGACTCCAAAAAACCCCTCTTTATATTAAAGATCATAGACATCCAAGAAGGGTTTTGGGAGATCTACACACACACACACCCCCACCAAAAGAAGGCCCAGGTTGCGGGAAAAGTGCAAGAGTATAGAGAATGATCAATAAAATACAGAATTTTGAGAATGAGGAATTTTATTTGATAAATAAAATTGAAATTACAAGATTTGAAAGTTAAAATACGTTTGGTGGTCCTGTTGTAGGCTTTGCATATCATCGGTCATGTAACATTGTGTCTACAGAAGTAAGTTACTGTTTTCTTGCCCCTATTCAATTATGTATTACATGTCAAACTGGTTTAGTATAGGTAATGATTCAAATAATAGAGATGATGATCTGTCAAACATTTTTCAAAATAATGATGAAGAAATAGGTCAAGATCATGCATTTGCATCTCATGCATTTTCATCAAATGATTTCACTTCAAATGAACTTCAAACTGCTCAACTTGAACAAAACTTCAAAATTGGATTATTCCAAAGGTAGATAAGAAATCTATCTATGAAATATGGATGTTTGATTTTCGCCAAGATTATATTATCAAAACTTGGAGCAAACCATTGCTATTAAAAATCAAACTGTTTTAATAAATTTGTTTTCAAAGGAGGCAATTCAAGCTCACAAGAAGAAATTTAAATATTTTCACGTGGGTCTTGTTTGAATTGCTATCAAACAATTGTTTAGAATTGGTCTAGACATTCTTGTTCTCATAATCCTCAGGGATAAGAGACTCTTAAGATTTGAGAATTCATTATTAATCATGCTCGAATCTAATCTCGAAAGTGGTCTCGTATTTTCAAATTGTTATCCAAAATTTTCAATCAGCCCTCAAGCTGAAGCTACTCTTAATGCTCTAAATCTTCTTATTCAAACCAAGAATTTTGATATTGATGATCGTTAAAAAGCTTTTGCTTTAATATACATGATATATTTCAAGTTTATAAATACTCAACTCAATATTTTTGCTCTGAGATCTTTTCCCGAAGAAGAAAGTCTTTTGATGGAATTCAATCATCTTCACTCAAATATCATGATTCACAAGAGAATACCTTGGAATCTTCAATCTAGAGGACTTGAATGAGATTTTGAAAATGTACAAAATTTAGTTCTTGCTCCTATTCGTAAAATTTTTGATCAAATTATTTTATTCCCAGATGGTCATGTCAAAGTTATCTTTGATAAACCCTCTTCTTCAAATGCTTTTATAAGATCTTATTCTTCTAGGTCTGATTCTAGATCTAAGAATACTTTTCAATCTGCAAAAGTTTCAACATCTTCTTTAAAAAAATTGATTTTAATCATAATATTCCAAAACCCCATTATGGTCATACTTATAAAGAAAATGAATCACAACAGCCTAGTTCATCTACTTTCTCAGATATGTTACCTTCTTTAGAACGACTTGATCAGCAATGTAATGTTATTTCTTCCAAAATTGATACAAAAAATGAATTTAAAACTGATCAATCTCCTGATATCAAAGTTTTAGAAAATTATTTCAAGAGTTTTTCAAAAAAATGAAATTGAATCTTATTGGGAAGAGTTTGAAGCTTCCCCAAAATATTTAAAATTTTTTGAGTTGGCATATTTCAAAGTTTACAACAAAAAACCCACAAAAACAAAAACTGTTCAAAATAAACATACTCCAAAAAGGACTTGGAAAACACCTAAGAGTGAAACTTTTCAAACTATTCATCCTCATATGCAAGAAATAGTTGTTTCTCAAGGAAACACTGAAGTTCTTGCTTCTTCTCTTAAAAGGATATCAAATGAACGACCAGATGAATCCGAAGTCGTTGCTAAGGATATAAAAAATATTCAAGCCCAGAACAATTAAACAAATATTGTTCTTCGATCTATGTGCTCTCAGCTCAACATAATTGAAACAAATTCTGATTCTGAGACATTTTCTTCAAAATCTATTGAAAAAGGGAAAGACTCCTGTCAGTTCTTTATTCAAACCCCATCATTCACGTATGGTTCCTCAATTAGGAAAGTTAGATAATGAGACAAAGGTTCTACAAGAACTTGCGACTCAATTGTCTAAGTTATCCTCTCCTTCAAAAAATATTAATACCATCAACAATCTTGAAGCCCAATTTATTGACGATGAAGCTTTTTCATATCAATAAATTAGAAGGCCAAAAGAATTAACATTCAAAAATTCCTCCTTATTATCCTCAACATACTTCTCCAACTTTGTTTTTCGAAGAAAAAGCGAAATTTCAAAAAACTTTCAATGGTGTTTCCATTGTTGAATGGAATATCGACGATTTAACCGAATATCAAATCATTCAATTAATGGAAGTTATGTATATGTGCTATAAAGCATACGGATCCAAATGTGTTGATCTTAAATCCGCAACCAACAATTTGATTATAGGATTTACAGGACAACTCAAACAATGATGGTATATCTACCTTGATCAAGAAGATAGAAATGAGATTTTTGAAGCCGTCAATGATGATACTGGCTAAAATGATAGCTTCACAACTCTTGTCTTTAGTATTATCAAACATTTTATCGGTATTCATGTTGATATACTTAATAGACAATTCGATTTTTTCATGAATCTCAATTGTCCAAAACTTCATGATATTCGTTGGTATAAAGTCCCCTTTTTAACTCGTGTCTTATTACGCGAAGACTGCAATCAATCTTATTGGAAAAAAAGATTTATATTCGGACTTCCGAAACTCTTCACAAAAAGAGTTAGAAATTCTATCAAAAGTCAACATAAAGATACTATTCCATATGCAGACCCTACATATGGAGAACTTATCAATTTTGTCAATAAAGAATGATTAGCACTTTGTAATGATTTCAAATTAAAAGCCAAATTGAAATCAGAAAGGTCTGGAAATCGTAAGGAATTTGGATCATTTTGGAAGCAATATGATTTTGAGAAAATTATGTTTATTCTTCAAAACTGAAAAGAAAGAATTTTCCTTCTCATACGAGGAAAAAGACTTTTCAAAAGGAAAGTTTTCAAAAACCTTTTCATTCAAATAACTCTTCTAAAAAACAATTTTCAAAAACTCCAAATGTTACTTGTTGAAAATGCAAACAGACAAGACATTATTCTAATAAATATCCTATGAAGAGCAATATTAATAATCTTCAAATTGATGAGATGCTAAATTTGAACTCTCAATTTACTTAATTCAATCTCGGAAAATAATACTTCCGACTTCGAATTAGAAATGGGCTATCAACATCAAGAATATTCTGATTTTGAGACCGATTTTGATGAATCTTCATCCTCAAGTCATTGTAAAGATATATGTGGTTGTAAAACCATAAATATTCTTATCAAAGAGGAAGAATTTATTCAAGAAATAGTTGAGAAGATTGATAATCCTTAACTTAAGAAAAAGTTCAACTCTTTATTACCATCAAAATCATCAAAATCTCAAAATCGATTTAAAGCTAAATACTCAAAATCTTCTATTTCTGATTTAAGATCAGAAATCAATTAAATGAAATCTCAAATTTCTACTCTTAAAAATGAAATGAAAGATGTAAGGATGGAAGTTGTTCTCTTAAAAGCTAAACAAAAGAATACAACTGATCCTTTGAAATGGTCAAGTAATACAATGATGAATAGACCGTCGAACACACGAGGACTATGTGTTTGACCGAGTTAAAATTAATTGCAACTTTAATTGAATAGAAAATAAATTTTGTGATTTTTTCTATACTAATACCTAAATTATCAATTAAACTAATGAAAGTAAGAAAATGCGTTTTTCAAATATGTAAGATGCATTGCTAAGATTTCGAATCCCCCCTATTATTCAATTTTTAGTGTAACAATTAAAGTGACAATTTTAAATTATTCATGTTGGTCAATGTTCCCAATTTAATTGAAAATCTCTCTCGATAGTGATTAAATCTTTTCCTGTCATATGACCATTCTATCTCTCAATGAAAAATGCAAACATGATAAATGTATTAACAAGTGTTAAAACACCTATTGAAACCATATAAAACATAAATGTATATATCTATAATCTATCGAACCTTACAACATTTATTATATTGTGCTTAAATCATATTATCTCACTCGATAACAATAAAATCCACTAATAATTCAATTGGTGATCAAGCAATTTAAAAGAACGATAAAAACGATAATAAAGTCAAAATAATTAATTAAAAACTAATTATAACAAATGTTCATCTCATCCTAACAATATATAAAACTAGCATAGCATATTGAAATTATAAGAAATTATATTTAAGTGAAAAGACATAATTCGAATTTTTAATAAATTGAGAAGATGAAGATGAATCTTGAAATTTTAAATCTATTCAACAATTTCTTGATTAATCTCCACTTGCACTTTCTTTTCTTTGCAAAAAAAAAAAGTTTGAATTTTCAATTGATTGAATTCTTGCAAGTCCCCTTCAATTCTCTCACAAAACTATGGATTTTACTTCATTGATGATCATAATTAACGAATATTGGGGTATGAAATGTATATGAGATGTCTCTTATATGTATTCTACTGTTAAGTATTTGTAGGAGTAGAAAATTGGTTGAAAATCACGTCCAAATTTATTTTTCAAAGAGTTCCAATCAAATAAAGAAAGTTGTCTTCGAGTGCAGATTTTTTGTCTCTGCACAACAATCATTATTTTTGCTATAACTTTCTCTTCTGATATCTGATTGAGGCAATTCAAAGTGGTTTGAAAATCTAACTCAAAGGATACAACTTTTATCGAAATATTTTTTTTTCAGTTTGGACGTTTATTATGTCAAAAATGGATCTTAATCTTTGACTAAAAATCTGGAATATAACTTGTGCGATTGAAAATTGATTTTGATAATATTTTGATCGTATTCTTTTCTAATTCCATCAAATTGTCTCATAACAATCTTCAAAGTATCATCTTATGGTCCGAATCAACTATTGAATGTTTGCAATTTGGTCCTCAAACTTTGGATTTTGCCTTTTTTCTTGATTTTCTTTTATTTCTTCCAAATCCTCGTTCAACCATTGAATTTAACCTATAAAACATAAAATACAACAATTTAGGAAAGAATTGATATTTTAGACCCCCGAATAAGTATATAGAATACACTTATCAAGAACAACTACTGACTCTAACTTTTCTGATGAAGAAAAGACCACTTCTCATCTGATATTCCTCAAATTAAAGAAGAAAATGTTAATGTTATTAGCCGAATTCAACTTCAAAAATGGTACTATAATATGACCATTGTTGTCAATAAAGAATTCAAATTGCATACTAGAGTCTTAATTGATTCTGGTGTAGATCAAAATTACATTAGGGAAAGGTTAATCCCTACAAAATATTTTGAAAAAGCACTGAACGTTTTATGATGTTAGTAGAAAAAATCTCAATATTCAATATAAGCTTTCAAAAGCTCATGTTTGTAATTCAAATATTTGTTTTAAAAATATATTTTACTTAGTAAAAAATTTGGATCAAGAAGTAATTCTTGGTACTCTTTTATCGTTCAAATTTATCTGTTTCAAGCTGATTGCAAAAGGAGTAACTACAAATATTTTTGGTCAATAAGTTATTTTCAAATTTTCAAATTCACCTTCTTACAGAGATGTTAATACTTTGAAAGAAACTTCTATTTCAAAAATTGTTAACAATATTAATTTCAAGATATTCAATTTTTAAAGGTAGAAATCAAATTTCAAAAAGTTGAAAAACAGTTAAAAGATCCCTTAATTATTGAAAAAAAAATTTTCTTTTTCAAAAACATATTGAGAATGAGATATGTTTTCAACTATTTCAAATACTTTTTGGGATAAAAAGAAACTTGTAATTTCTCTTCCTTGTACTCTCAATTTTTATGAATCAAGTATTCCTAGAAAGTCTCGCCATATTCAAAAGAACAATGAATTACTTGATCATTGTATCAAAGAAATCAATGATTTATTGGATAAGAAACTTATCTGTCTGAGTAAATCTCCTTGGAGTTGTTCAGCATTTTATGTCAATAACTCTACTGAAATTGAGTTAGGTGCTTCTCGCTTAGTCATCAACTATAAACCTCTCAATAAAGCTCTTCAATAAATAAGATATCCATTATCTCAAAAGAAAGACATCTTAAATAGGTTATTCAAGTTTGTTATCTTCTCAAATTTTAATATGAAGTCAGGTTTCTAGCAGATTCATATTAAAGAAAAAGACAGATACAAGACAACATTCAATGTTCCTTTTGGCCAATATGAATGGAATGTCATGCCATTCGGCCTAAAAAATGCTCATTCTGAATTTCAAATAATTATGAATGATATTTTCAATTCTTATTCAAATTTTATCATTGTTTATATTGATAATATTCTAATTTTTTCAGAAAGTTTAAAACAACATTTTAAACATCTCAATATATTTATTCATGTCATAAAAAATAATGGTTTAGCAGTTTCTACTAAAAAAGTTATTTTCTGTCAAACAAACATTAGGTTTCTAGGATATAACATTCATCTAGAAACCATTACACCCATTCAAAGAAGTCTTGATTTCACCGACAAATTTTCAAATGAAATCTTAGAAAAAATAGTGTCAGAGATTTCTAGGCTGTGTCAATTACATGAGTTACTTCATCAAGAGACTAGGATCCTATGTACTCCTCTTTTCAAAAGATTTCAAAAGAATCCGGACCCATGGAGTCACGAGCAAACTTTAGCTGTACAAAAAAAATCAAAAATGTTGTCAAAAGTTTACCATGCCTGTCAATATTAGACCCCACTATTTTAATTATTGTTGAAACCGATGCGTCTGATATTGGTTTTGGTGGTGTCTTAAAGCAAATTCCAAATAAAGTCTTGTCAAGTACGGCTAGTCAGATTCCACTCAGGTGTTTGGACTAGTCCTCAGAATATCTATTCCACTATTAAAAAAGAAATTCTATCAATTGTTTTATGCATTTCAAAATTTCAAGATAATTTAATTAATAAAAAATTATTTTAAAGACATAAAAAACTTTGTTTCAAAGTAAATTTTCGTAAGATGGCAAGTTATGCTATCTTGCTTTGATTTCGAAATTCTATATATATATAAGGGAAATCAAACTTTCTTGTAGACTTCCTTACAAGAGAGTTTCTACAATACAAAGAGAGAGAAAAATGAGAGATGAATTTTTCTTCCTCGAAGAACAACAAGAAAAAGGCTTCAATTCCAATTCTTTCAATAGAAGATTATATTCAAAGTTCTTCACAATTCAAAAAATGAAGGACATAGCTCCTCAACTTCTCAATAAATAATACTAGCTTCAAAACCCCCATTTCTGCAAACAAAGAAAGCCCTCAAATTTTAAAAAGCCCTTCAAATAGAATCTAGAAAATTACCAGATGTCAATTCCCCTCCATCTTTTCATTATTTCACAAAATCAATCCATATACTCGTTTTTGAAATGGAAACGTCATGGATCCATCGATATTCTTCCCTTGAAGAATGTCTTCAAAATATTTTCCCTACAAATTTTCATTTCATTTCCAAAAATATCAAAAAGATAAGAGTTTATTATGAAATCATCCTTATCAAATCAAGATCGGCCATAATAACTTACATTCAAAATCCCCAAAAGAAAAATCATATTGATTTTCCCAAAATTTCAATTCAAAGGGTATTGTCATTCAAAGACTAGGGACAAGACCCATGGAAAGAGAAGAAAATGCGTCTCTCAAAAGATGTTTTATTCAAATCTCTTTTCAATTATTTTGATTATCAAGAGACTTGGTTTAATGTTTTCTATTTTAGACCAGTAACCTACTTTTGGTTTATTCTTTTTCAATCAAAATTGTTATTCAACTTTTCAAAACTAGTTCGAGCATTTTAGTCTCGACGAGACTATTTTACCCAATCTTACTTGTCAAGGGTTTGAACATTTCAAAAAAGAGGCAAAACATTTTTAAAGTCTCAAGAAAACCTATTGTTTCAGTTTGCTCACAATCTCAAAGTCTCATGAATATTCTATTGGGACTATCAAATTATTCAAAATATCAACTCTGAATATAATGTCCAATGACTTGTTCGAAAATTCAAAATCAAATGGTGGTCAAAATTCCACGAAACAAATTGCTGTCCAAGAGCAGTCAGTTCATGGATTCAAGAACAAAGAAATTTTGGAATTCCAAAAATTTCTCAAAAGGAAGCTGACAAAAAAGGCGATTTTCTAATAGAAAAATCTAGATTATTGGCGATGTTCAATCAATGTTCCACTCCAGAAGAACTTCAAGTAGTTTTTGACAAAATTGCAGCTCTTGCTGAGGCATCTTCAAAAAGATCAAGTTCAAAATCTGGATCAAAATATTCTCCTTCAAATGCAGAAGATTATGAACAAAGCAATGAAGACATGTGCTTTGGTCATGATATTGATGATCTTATTGAAGAAGAAACTCAAAAGAATTCTCTTGCCAAATGACTACATGGACCCAGTTTTCTTGATGAACTTAAAGAATACAGGGATCATAAATCAAAAGAAATGTTTTTCATGATGTGCCTGCCAGCAAATAAACTCTTTTTACCAGCCTTGCCGACACTCAAAAAGAAGACTTGACAAAAGCAGCTTTATTATCTTTTAATAAAGTCATCAGCTTTTTAAAAAAGCCGGGAAGGAAGGGTAAAGTTTTTCAAAGATTCTCCAAAATGGCAGACAAGTGGTAGACAAAAGACAAAAGCAAAATTCAAATCACCAGAAGACAAGATTCTTCTTATCAAGACTGGATTTCTTCAGCTATAAATGGGAGAGCAATTCATTTGTGTTCCTCAAGTTGAGAATTGCGGGAGAAATTACACTTCGTGAAAAGTCTGAAAATTACTTGTAATTTTTTGCTTTCTATCAAGTTTTGTATCAAAAATTTGTAATATCAAAATCTTTTCAATATATGTGTTACTTTCAGTCAATTTTGTTCTTTTACTTATCTTCTCCACAAACCCTCCTTACCTGGGCCTCTTTTGTCCCAGTAGAAGATCTATGAAACTTTGAGACTATGAGAGAACTGGAACAAAAGATTTTCTTTAGGCTTCAAAAACATTTTTGCCTCATTTTTGAAATGCTCGAAACCTTCACGAGTGAGATTGGGTAAAAGTGTCTCGTCAATTCCAAAATATTCGAACTAATTTTGAAACCATTTTGGAAAATTTGATAGGCAATTTTGATGGAAAAAATAAACCAAGAATGAGTTACTGGTCTAAAGAAAAATACATTGAACCACGCCTCTTTGTAGTCCAAGTAATTGAATTTTGACTCGAATGAATCTGTTTTTGAAATATTCAATCGATTTTCTTCCCAAGGGTGCAGTCCCCAATCTTCGTAAGACCAAACCCTTTGGATAGAACATTTTGAAAAATCAATGTGTTTGGAATTCTTGTTTTTTGGAGTATGAGTAATAATAGTAGATCCTGTTTTGACAAGGATTGCTTCGTAATACTCTCTTGATTTTTTGATGTTTGAAGGTAAAAATTGGAAATTTTGAGGAAAGAAATCTTGAAGGTGTTCTTCTAAAGAAGAATATCTTTGAGCCCATGATGTCTCCATTTCGAATACGGGCAATTGAATTGATTTGGTAAAGTAAGAAAATGATTTTTGAGGGTTAATTTCTGGGAGTTTTCCAGAACCTATATGAAGGGCTTTTCTGTAGTTTGAGCATTTTTGTTCTGGAATTGTTGGAGCAGGTTTTTGAAAGGTTTTTGATGCAAGGGTTGCATATTTTGAGAATATGAGGATGCCTCTTTTGATCCCGAATGGGAATTTTGAATGTAGTCATCAATTGAAGTAAGAG
Source organism: Fraxinus albicans (assembly GCA_903798335.1). NCBI lineage: Eukaryota > Viridiplantae > Streptophyta > Magnoliopsida > Lamiales > Oleaceae > Fraxinus > Fraxinus albicans. Next base: position 9,975 of record CAIGRM010128970.1, read on the forward strand.
GAATTTGAATTTTCTTTTTGTTTTTTTTTTTGTTCCCTGAAGAACTCATATTTCACTGTGGCTTTTCTCTCTGGAGAAATTCCCTTGTAGGAAAGTTTGCACAAAAGTTAGAAGAACCTTGTATATAAAGAATTTGAAAATCAAAACAAGAAAGAATTGCTTGCCATCTTGCAAAAATTTGTTTGGAAACAAGGTTTTTAACGTCTTTTTGCTGGACATCTTTTGAAGTTTTACAGTTTGTTTTGAAAATAAATTTTTTATTAATTAAGTCATCTTGAAATTTTGAAATGACAAGCACGATTGCAAGAATTTCCTTTTTGATAGTGGAGTAATTCTAACCTGACCAGACTCCAGAATGAAATCTAACCAGTTGTTCTTGGCTTGATTTGGAAGGAATCTGTTTGAGGACTCTACCATACCCTAGATATGACGCATCCGTCTCAACAATAATGGAGGCACTTGGGTCAAGTATTGAAAGGCATGGGATACTTTTAATGGCTTTTTTGACCTTTCGAACAACTAAAGTACACTCGTGACTCCATGGGTCATGGTGTTTCTTTAATCTTTTGAAAAGATGGGCTTATTCTACACGTAAATTCAAAAAAATTCCATACTTTTTAAACACATATTCTCCTAAAGTTTACTATTCAAAACATTATTTTCCCCAACTAATGACCATCAAATAGGGTTTAGGAAGTATAATAACTATTTGACTATTTTTTTAAAAAAATTAAAAAATTATTGAAAACAATATTGAAAGTGCAATGATCATTAAAAAAATTTACCCTATAAATATGTCCATGCATTTCAACACTCGGCCAATATATACGCTAACGAAATTGAATGAATTTTCAAGGTGCTTTTATTATCTATAGATCTTTAAAAGCGTTTTTCGGTAGAGATTTTTTCAAGTGAAAAATATTTTTTTTTCTTTTAGAATGTGTAATTAAAAAGTAAGAAAAAGTTATGCCTCGATTGAATGGCTATTTTTGAGAAAAATAATTTTAAAATCCCTCCCAAACATGCTTTGATTATACTTTAATAAGGGAATTAAGTTGTTTATTGCAATGGGACCCCAACCAGAATACAATATAAGCGTGTGATAAACATGACACTACATATTGTAAACAAGTCAAAATTAATTAATTAATTTTTAAGTATTTCACCATATTCAATTCAACGCCTATTTTGCAACATACAAAGCTAAAAGTATTCGGCAAATTTTCATTATAGGTCCTCAACTTATTTTCGATGTTACAAGTTTGCACTGTCCCTTTTTTAGTTGCCCAAAATTGGTTCTCAAACATTCAAATTTGTAACTGTTGACCTATGATTAATTTCATCCTTAATATTTTGATCACAACAAACAAGATTAATATTATTTCTAACAATTGATTTTGGGTGATGATAGTTCAACGTTAAAATCCATCAAGCATTGCCAAAATCAACACATTATAAATCGGACTCGAAATGAAGATCAAAGTGAAAGTTAAGCATTCAGGTCAAATCATTTGAGACGAGAGCTTAAAAGATCAAAAATTAAGACTATCAAATTGGATTCATGAAGAAAGAACAAGATTAAGAGTTTAAGAACCAAATATGAAAGAAATTTCGAAACAAGATCAATTGCTAGGCTTTCGAGATCATATATAAATGTATAATACTTTGATCTTTAGTAATAGATAATAGCTCAAAAATCATTTTGTACACGAAGAGTTATTTTCATATTACTTGCAAAAAATATTTTTGTTCAAAATTAAGATTGACCATTCAAAGTGTACTTAGATCATATCTTCCAAAAAAAAAAAAAATTAAACGTCAACAGTCAACCGGAGGTTCGGTTGACCAGGTGGACGTCCGGTTTCGCCAACGGTAAGTTTTTTGACTGTTCTGATCGCAACGGCTAGTTGGTTGTCCGGTTCAGTGGCGGACCTTCGGTAGGGTCGTCCGGTTGGGCAGAAACTTTGGACGTTTTGACTGCTATAAATATCAACTCACTTGCCATTCATTTCAACACTTCTAAGAGCATTATAGAGAGGTTCTTTTGGGATAAAATATTTGATCTTTACTATTTATTTATCTTTATCAATTTATTT
>CAIGRM010128993.1:0-10412 GCA_903798335.1 Fraxinus albicans
AAATCATTTCTCATTTTCAACCACACATTCTTCAATAAAATAATATTTTCCATCACATCAATAATTTTTTCTTCTTTTTCAACCACACATTTCCCATCATATCACTATTCAAAATCAATTCTTCCCCCAAAAATCTCTCTCAAACAAGCTCTTAATAAAGGTTAAAATATAAAAAATTAGCGCTCACCTTATTAAAAAAAAAAAAAAGTCCGAAAAAGTGAAATATAGCCAAGCTTCCTCACAAGCAAAGCAATACCTAGGTTAGCCATTTTTACCAGTTAATTCTCTTTTTTTCTACTCATTTCATCACCACCGATGTCGACAACCAACAACGTTTTTCTTCACCTCAATGTCAGATGCCTCAAAGTCCTCAATGCACGTGAACCATGGTATTGGATTAAAACTCCATGATTGAATGATAGACTAATTGTATATATTGATAATGATGCATTTGACAATATTGATAACAATGTAAACAACAATTTCAGAGTATAAAAATACGTGGGCAACATTTGTAGTAATGTATTGAATTATTTTCATTGATGTTATGTTGCTTGAAAAAAATTACTTAATTTTGACCTAACATTGAAAAATGTCTAGCTTCACCACTGCTCAAAAGTACTTGAAATAGAAAAAATGGTACGTAAATTGCGCGTGTGACACACAATCGAGAGATACGGGACACAAAGTGGTATGTGAAGGACGACAATGATAGAATGGGTGGTTGGCGACAAATACCTGAGACGAATGTAGGATGGGACGGGGCAGGCCATAACCTGATCCAGTCCCCACCCACTTCGTTTTTTGGTAGAAAAAGATTTATGTAAAATAAAAAATTATGTTTAATTTTTTTTTTTTTTACATATTAGCTCGGTTTGTAATTCGATCCTGAATTAGTGGTGCTCATAACTTGGCTTGCGTGGAAAATTCACGTTGGATAGAAATGAAAAGAGCCTGAAAATTTACTGATAATCGAGTTTTACATAATTTTAGATTTATGCATCCTGACATAGTGACACCTTTGTCAATATATTTATGAGTAGACGAATTTGATGATTTTATTTTTCAAAAGGGTCTGAAAATAATGTCAAATTCAGCTGATTTCTTAAGTCAATTCTCTTATTTTTCCCAATTTAATGGATCTCCTTTCATTATGGGTCTCTCTCTCTCTCTCTCTCTCTCTCTCTCTCGATTTTGAGTATAAATTTCCCTTCACACTAGTGGAAAACTTCACTCAATTTGGATGGATTTTTATATTCCATTGCTGTTAAATGGAGAAGATTCTCGACAAAAGTATAATATGTGCTTAGATAAGAAGAATTTCCAATGTTTCTAATCCAATCTACAACATGTTATCTAGTACTATCTAATACTATAGAGTACCTCACCAAACATGGCATGACACAAGTTTACAAGATAACAAAGGGGGGCAAGTCTTTGGCACTACATTTATGTCCACAACCTAAATTGACTGTCCACACCACACACCACCAAAACACGACATTACAACAAAAAACCTTCTCTGGTAAACTCTCAACAACCGTGCACGTCTCGCCACCTCAGATAAATTAGTCCTGCACGGTAATGCGTGTAAGCTCCCGCCACCACAAGTACATGAAAAAGTTGGTGGCTGTGCCCTGCAATATCAAACTTTCCGGGCATCCACCTCTCGGGAACTCTCATGGCATAAACTAGTGCTCCAATACCGTAAAATAACCCCATCAAAATTTCATAACCTGTTGTGTGGATCGCCTCAGGCTGGTGCCAAAATAAGATGAGCTTGTGCAAAATAGGCGCTACACCAGATACACCCATCCCAAAGAAGAGGGATGCTCGAATCCCACGATATTCAGGCGTTTGGAAAACAGGAAGAAGAGAAACCAAAATCGTACCAATTCCAAGAAGAGTAATTAACCCAATGTAGAGATTGCAGAAGACTGGATAGCACATAAAAGAATAGTAGACAAGAGGATAAAAGGAAGTTGCAATTAGTGCAGCAATCCCAGCATAGTCAACCCTAAGCATAATGTAAAATAAGCGCTCGGAATGACAAGAAATCAAGTGGCACGTACTGCTTGCTAACAAGCAATACATGGCTCCGCCCAAGAAGGCAAAGAATGGCCATCGCGTAATTGGCCTCACCATAATTGGTGCTATTATGTTAGCAACATCATCCTTCATGCTACGCTGCAAAAAATTAAACAACGCAAAATACATTAGCAAGTGATATAACTTCACTATCGAAAAAATAGCTTGTAACTTTGTAGAAAGTTAAAAGAACAAGTTTCAGCATGATAAACCCATTCGAGGAATGATGAAACTAAGCAACTTTAGAAACAAAATAGCAACTTAATCTTAATAAATAAATTGAAGCTTCAAATTTATGTCTGAAAGAAAATACACCTATGGAATCAAAATCTTAAATTCTTTATACGAGCATTGCTTTCAATAATTCAATAGAGAGAAATGCATTGCGAAATGATAATTAAGTATAGCATTCATCATTATCAGTATACAGAAAATATAACACGCCTGCCATCTGGCAAAATCTTTGTGCATTGAAGCACTTAATGCCCACAAAATGCAACAATATAAAATTCAATAGTTGCTTAATTGATTTTTTGATTTTTTTTTTTTTGGTCATGTCCTTTGTCAAGAAATTGAATCGTGGAGACAGAATAATAGATTTAAAATCCTCCTAAAAGATATGCTTTTGAAGTAACTTAAGTAGTTTGAAGCAACTGATTTAGTAGCTAAGACTAACGATAATAAACAATCTGCCAAGGAAAGTTTAGTTACTATATAACAAATCAAGAAATTAGATTAACGATTATCTGCAGCCTTAAAAATGAAAAACTACAACTGACAGTTGGGAAAGTAGAGATCGGCAGCTACAATTGACAATAGAGTTTGGGAAAAAAGAATGAAATAAAACTACAAACAAATTGATCTGGCATATCAAGTACTAAAGTTCAACCAGTTGTTTATCACTACACTGCTAGCAAATATACAGTCTTCTTTCATGTCACGAACTATAAGGTGAACATGTTGGTTGTGCGGGGACTAGTCAGGGGTGTACTAGGCGTTCATGTATTAGGTTGCACTAGTAGTCCTATAAAGTATAAATATATAAATTATTGAGTTTTTATAATGATGTTTTTTTTCCTTAATAGTTTTCTTGTAATTGGAGTAGGAGATTAATCCCTGCCAGAAGAATAATGTGCAAAAGGAAGGAAGAAGTACCAGAACACACACGTCTGTGTGGTTGCTGTTGGAAAAAGGCTCCGGCAAGCAGTTAGAGAGGAGTTCCAAAATATACCAAGTAGATAAGGATGGTAGATAATCCATGGAAGTCAATGAAGTCTTTAACTCCTGCTGAAATCTGTGCAAATCAGGCATGTTTGGCAATGATGGGAGACAAGTTCTAAGTTCCGTCTGCAATTTATGGAAATCAGCTTTCTTCAGCACCTCAGGCAAATTCTGCAGGGTAGGAAGGTCCACCACCTTTGGAGCGTTCATAACAGTGTAAATGGTCAAACAAAGGAACAGGAAGAACCCTAACAAATGCCTGCAAAGAAGAAAAGTTATGATTCTTGGTTCGGAAGTAGGATGGAATACCTAAGCACACAGATTGTCTGACAGAAGTAAACTAAAAAAAGAAATCAGCTGCACCACCACCACTATCTATATCATACCAAAAAAGAGAAGCATTCATCAAAAGAAGCTACATAACCATCAACTCAACTCAAATCAACGAAGTACGGCAACAAATTTCGCATCCACAAAAGAAAAAAATTTATAGATGACTTTGATGAGAAATCAGAACTAGTAAACGTAATCCAAGTTTTATAGTATAGATAATGAAACACAAGAAATGAAGAAATTGTGACACGTTAGAATGTGTCCCATTGGCATAATGCTTAATGAACTTCATTCTTCGAGAGAAAAGGGGAAAAATACTATTTGAAAATTGGATTTGGTTGGAAACTACAGATAGAAATTCGATAGATGTCGCATGCCCATCAACCATTTCATCTTGGGCAAGTCCCACTTATCAAATTCCTTTACTTTAAGCCACCAAATTATGCTGAAGTGAGATCATACAGCTTTATTTCAAGATTGCTTTTGATGTACCTAGATGTTGCCTTTAATGCCAACTTGTGACATTGGAGCAGGGAAATATGACTTCATAATTATGTTCTCGTCTTCTTCTCAGTAAACAGGGAAAATACATAATCCTGGGGTTGGAAGTACAAGGTAACTAATGTAACACACAAATGAGACCTTCATACCATGGGAGACTAGATAGCGCAGGATAGACATCCCTGAGGGTAATCACTTCCCTGACCTCCGCATTAGCAATTTTCTCTACCAGAGTAGATAGCGTATCAGATTTGACTTCTTATACCATAGGCAGTACTATTTTTGGCTTCTCAAATATGAACCGTTTGGGTTCTTCACCCAAATCTAGAACTCTAGCTCCTGCATTCTATCTACAAAGATTCCATTTTTTATAAAACAAGCCCTTATTGCACACTTATTTTACTCCTATTACCCACAGTTCTCTAGTAGCAGTAAATCCAAGATGCTATCATCAACAAAATCACAAACTAATACAAAGTTATCAAGTCGACATCTGTAATATTAACAAGAGTCATGAAAAAGTAACTTTGAAAATGATGTTTGGTTGTGCTTAAAGCAAATCAAATTTACTTTTAAGTTAGTTATCTTGCCAAATATGATCTTCAAAACAACTTTTCATTAACAAAATTTACTTTCTTTCAAAGTCTCTGCTTGCTTTCTTTAAATCCAGCCAAAAATGCCCTTAAGTGCAGCCTTTTAGCCTTTCTCTTAGACTATTTTTTTTCCATGCAACTTCTTTTCAGATGACAAACAACAATGTCAGAGCTTCTCCGGTGTTTCTTCTACACAGGCCACCTATAAGGATTACTTCTGAATTCCATGTCGGTCTTGGAAGCTCTGCTTTGTGGGTTCATGGGCACATTGTGGACTATTTCCGAACAAGCCAGTTTTAACCGTGAATTCTACCCAACTTGTTTGTAGAATCCAATCAAAGGCCTAAATTATACATAATTAAGTATGCAGTAGCCATGAGACCCAATAAAATTTTTCGTGCAAAAGCAAATAAAAAATTTATAATTCAAGATCTGCAATAAAAGTTCCCATCTCGAATAACCGAAATCACAATACCGTGTAGGCTAAAAAGCAATGTTTTACAAAATCAGATGCAAGGAACAAAAAATACTTACGTCCAAACATTGAGGGTCTCATTGTGAATAGTGAAAATGCTGAGCAAGGTCTGCTTCAATGGCCATTCGGATCTATAATGACGGAGAATATACTCATTGTCCTTCAAATATCCAGGCAATGAATGGTACTCCACCAACTGGTACCTCGCCTTCTTCCACAATCGCTTCCCTTTCTCTTCCTTAGATGAAGTACATGACCTCGGATCCACATCTGATATACAACGAGATTTCTTTTCCGTAAAATTCCTTTGATTATCAACCATTTTTCTGTTCAACACGTCAACTATAAGACAAAATTTAAGCACAGGATCTATATTATCAAGAAGTGAAAACTAAATCGATTCATCAAATGGCCTCATTCGGTAAACAAAATGATATCATTCCCGCATAATTACATCGATTCTTACCCATTTTCTATTTCAACACATCCAGCTATTGAACATAATTCAGCACAGGATCACAGTAGTTGAATAATTATCAATTATTCAAGAAATGACAACTAAAATTGAGCCATCAGATGTGAGATGCCTTCATTTGATATACTAAAAGATTTTCATTTCCTCAAAAATTCTCCTGATTCTTACCCATTTTCTGTTCATCACATAAACTCCAGAATCACAATTTATGTGATTACGTTATCAAGAAATGGCAACTAAATGGGCACTCAAGAAACAGCAAACTCATAATCTCTTGTGCAAATTCACATATATTTCACACCTCCATATGTAAATTGACAACACAAATGTACCTGAACAGGAAGAAGCAAAGCCCACAATCCAAACCAAGAAATGTGACAATTTAGATGTATTTATATCACTTTGTATGTATATATATTTATGAATACTTGAATGAATCGATCATACAAGTATATTTTTTCTCTTTCCAGCGTGTATAACAAGAAGTGGCAAGAACCAAATTAATTAGCCGCCATATATACGTATACACAGAGCCTAATATATGTGTTTATATATCATAAATGTGCAGCTGCCGTGCAAGTAATGGTAAAGAGATCCCACAGAGAGATGCGGGGATGCTGAAGTGATATTTTATTGGAGATTTTACTTGGAAATCACCTGCTTCTTGTTCTAAGAAAGTTGAAGTGAGTGTGACACAAGTAACCATCTAGAAGTTGCAAATAAAGCTTTTTTCTACTCCAATTTATTATCTTACGACACTTCTTTCGTGCACTACTATCTAATATTATCTTAAAGGGTTAATTTCACAAATGATCATTGAACTTACTTAAAAATTACAAACGGTCACTAAAATTTAAAATTTAAAGAAACGGACACTGAAGTTTCTTACACTTTCACAAACGGTCACTGAATGACCGTTATGATTTTAATTCAAACTTAAAGGACCAAAACACATGGACATAAAAGCTTGACCACCTCAAGTGCAAATTTCTTACTATTAAGTGCCACCTTTGGAGCCTCAAACCACCAAGACCACCAGATCCAACCACCACCAGTTTTGCCTCACTCTCCTCTACAATCTCCAACCAACCGTCAACCACAAAACATCAAGAATCGACAGAAAATCGAGCTCAAAAACCCCATTTCGCGAACTCCTTTTTTGCCGGAAAACCCACCTTCGGCGACGCCCATGTTATTTGGTGACTAATTGGTGCAATTGATTCATGACCCAGTGTATTACCAACTTGAATTGAATGTATTAAGGCCGAATTTGATGATTGTGGTAGTGTAGAAACCTCAATCGATGAAAGACAAAACGAACTGCCTTGCGTCTTAGCCTGTTCGTCCACATTTAGCCCAAATTGCTGATGACTCGTGGTTGGAGTAGATGCGTCATGAAGGGAGGATGCCAGAATAGGTGGTCCGCGATCGTGGGGACCATCGTCGTCATCGAAAAATGTGATTGTTGGCCGTGAGTTCGCTGATTCGAAATTCTGTTGTAGATTTAGATTTTCTGTGTTATTTGATGTAATAAGACCATGTATGGATGCACCATGTTGAGCTTGAGCAACCTGTGGGGTGTCATTAACATGGGCGTCGCCGGAGGTGGGTTTTCCGGTAGAAAAGGAGTTCGCTAGATGGGCTTTTTGGGCTCGATTACCTACTGATTCCTGATGTTTTGTGGCTGACGGTTGGTTGGAGGTTGTAGAGGAGAGTAATGCGAGATTGGTGGTGATCGGATCCGATGATCTTGGTGGCCGGAAGGTGGTGATTCCATGATCTTAATAGCAAGAAATTTGCACTTGAGGTGGTCAAGCTTCTATTTTCACGTGTTTTGGTCCTTTAAGTTTGAATTAAAATCATAACGGTCACTATTATGACCTTCAGTGACCGTTTGTGAAACAAATTAAAATTTCAGTGACCGTTTGTGAAAGCGCATGAAATTTCAGTGACCGTTTCTGCAACTTTTAAACTTTAGTGACCGTTTTGTAATTTTAAGTAAGTTCAATGACCGTCTGTGAAATTAACCCTTGTCTTAAATATAAAATTTGTAAGATCATAACGTTGTTGATCTAAGCCTCCATTTCATAAAACCTATAAATTATTCTAAAAATGATCGAATATCAATTAAAATCAATATTTCAATAAACTCACAAGTATTGTATACTTTCTGGTGATTCACTTCTATCTATTTAAAAATTAAACCGTTTAAGTTAAGTAATTAAATACATAACAACCTTTCAATCAATAAAAAAATAGAAGCACAGCCAAAAGGCATGCTAACAGGTTTTTGTATAAATGTAAAACTGTGAGATCCTTTTAAGCAATACCACTCAATTAAATCAAAATTGTTTCAAATTCTCTTCATAAAACTATTTGAATTGACAAAACCAAAATTGTCTTGAAGTCATTGTTTGGAAAGACTAGTATTCCCTTAATTTCAATTAAATTAATAAAATAGAAAACAAAATAAAATTAAAATAGAAAGAAATAACCCTTGTCTCGATTAGGGGTGGGCGCAGGTTAGTTTCTCAAACCCAAACCCAACCCAACATGGTCAGTTTGATCTAAAATCAAACTAATCCAACCCAATTATTGGTTTAAACCGAATCGAACTCAAACCGACCAAGTTTGGTTCAATTCGGGTTGGGTTGGGTTGGGTAGGTCTGTTTGTGTTTCAGTTCAATAAAAGTTAAATTCAATTAGTTTTTGTTGAATTTAGACAAATTTTTCATTTCATTATCATATCCTCAATTTTTATTTTATCATTAATTAACTTTACATTTGTGCATAGTATTCATGTCAATCAGTTTATGTAAAAAAATGGATATTTATAAATTATAAGTCATTCTCTTATATTAAACATTGTGTCTATTTAATTTATCGGGTTGAGTTGGATTGGGTTTTGTTGAGTTTTAATTTATAACCTGAAACCCAATCCAACCTCAAATTTGATTTTTCAACCCAACCAAATTCCATTGAACTTAAAAACCAACCAAAATTGATCGGCTTGGATTGAGTTGGTCGGGTTGAACGGTTTGAGTTGGGTTTTGTCTAGTCCTACCTGCCAATCTCGAAACGGGCCCACCCCACCCCAACCCACCCCACCCCAAAACCAAACACCCTTCCCCACCCATCAAAATTTGGAAAGAAGAGAAGACTTGAAGAACATAAATTTTCTAAATTGTTATTAATGGAGTCGAAGCTTATGGTAAAGAATAAAATTTTACGTTAAAATTCAAATTTATTGATTCGCTCATGAAGGTCAAAAAAGATATATTATTCAGAGAAATTCCTCAACGTTTTTTGTTATAATCAAATTCAACTAACTCTTATATGGCTTACAACTCGTAATGAAAAAAAATTTAAAGATAATGATCCAAACTTCGCCGAAAACGTGCACTCCAAAAAAATTATTTCTTTTGACGTCCATGTCACTTTTCCCCAAAATCTTTTAATCTTTTTCTTTTTGTACTGCGTCAGCTATAGACTCCAAATGTTACAGGGACTGGAAAGTGAAATACAGTAGAAGAAATTTTTTCGATCAAATCTTCAAACAGATGTAGTGCACAAAGAAATCAAAGCACAAAACATCATGGACACCCAATATTACCCTGGTTAGATGACTTTAATAAACCTATCTACAATAAACGGCATGAAAGAAGAATTACAGAAAATAACAAGAAAATTAGCTCAATGTTCATTGGACTAAAGATGAACCAGAATTAAGACTTCAACTTTCACTTTAGGAGATGTATTCACTATCTTTTATTGATGAAATTAATAGAATTTGAGGCAACAATTTGATGAATTTAATAGAATTCGAATACACTTCATTATTAGTAATACCCAATCATATGAAAGGGAATAAGGAGAAAAAAAAAAGACGTGAAATTGGTGAAAATGTTACCCTATCTTTTAAATTAGGTAAATGTCGTTTTTGTGCACTGTTCTTGATTTCATTCAAACACTCTTGGTTATCTTTGAAAACCATTAAAATAACTTGTCATAGTTGAACGTGCAACTATGCTTTATAAATGCTATAAAGACAATATTTGAAGATGCGTGAATATAAAAAATAGTTAATAAAAATTGATTATGTTGAATGAACTTTTTATTTAATAAGAATCTCTCTATATACAACATTTTTATATGATTAGAAGTCTCTGAGTTGACTAAAACGTTTGTAGTTGCCATAGAAATTCCTCTTAAAAGTGCAATGTATAATTGTCCATGCGAGATACATGTTGTGGAAGATATATTCTGACATGAGATATCGTTTGTCATTGAACATTGTTGACTGTCTTGTTGCTCGCGAGATAATTGGGAGGACGTGGTAAAAATCTTCCCCAAATACATTACTCTACTCTCAAATGATTCAAAATTGTTCGTGATATCTCTTGAAAAGTCATATCAACAACTTCAATTGCCACTCTCTTTGCCATTGGAGCTTCATCGTATAATTTCATTTTATTACACATATATTAAGAACAAAGTTGTCAAGTAAATAATTTGAAAGAAGCTTCTTCTACCATAGATATTAGCAGCTGTTTGAGTGGCATTTAAAATACATTGAGAATATCGTAATGTGAAAAGGCTCGGCATATCATGCAATTATCTCAGAATTTTAAATCTCATAGATTGCACCTAGTTACACTATATATATATTTTGTATCATAAATTAAAGAATAATTTTGAAAGTAAATTAAAGAATAATTTTGAAAGT
>CAIGRM010129017.1:0-43808 GCA_903798335.1 Fraxinus albicans
GGTGACCAGAGGTTGGGTTTTTGGTTGTCCATAGTTGGTGACCGGAGTTGACAAAGTGTTTTGGTCCCCACTTTGGTGCGATTTTTCAACCAATTCCGATGGGTTAAGGCTAGTGGTTGGGTAGGTTGTGAAGAGGGCATTGAGGGCTTCAAGACGATATGTTTATCCGGTGGCCAAGGTCGTCGGAGGTTGGAGTTATGGTAGTCCAAAGGTGGTGGGTTGAGAGAATTTGGAGGATGGAACGGTTTTGGGTACTTTGGTGCTATTTTCAGGCCAATTTCGACGGAATTACGGCCAGTGGTTGGGTGGGTTGTGAAGAGGGCATTGAGGGCTTCAAGACAGTATGTTGATCCCACTGACGGATCCAGAACCGGATTACAGGCGGGGCTAATACATAAAAAAAATAAAATTACACATGATTTTTTTTTTACATAAATTTTTTTTTTCTAACTAAAAAAAATTTAGTTGGGGCAGATTTTATGCTCACGTGTTTTGATCGTTTAAGTTTGAGTTAAAATCATAACGGTCCTTCAGTGACCGTTTGTGAAAGAAATTAAAACTTCAGTAATTGTTTATGAAAGTGCATGAAACTTCAATAACTGTTTCTACAAGTTTTAAATTTCAGTGACCGTTTGTGAAATTAACCCTATTATAAAACCTACTTCCCCATTTTATACATGAATCGCTTTTTCTAGCTTAGCTGCCCACTACACTACACATCGGATCTCGTATGGAAAAAATTATCAACCTCAAGAGTATACCTACTAACTACCTTTCTTCCACCACCACCATTTTCTCCACCTCATCCGACGGTTCGACTCTTTCTCCCCCACACTACTCATCTACTAATGACGAAAAAGGTAGAAATAGCCTAAAAGAGTGTAATAATCCGATTAGTTATCGTGGTGTGAGAAAGCGGAGTTGGGGAAAATGGGTGTCTGAAATTCGAGAGCCGAAGAAGAAATCAAGAATATGGCTCGGAACATATCGCACGGCGGAGATGGCGGCACAAGCTCACGACGTGGCTGCTTTAGCCATTAAAGGCCACTCAGCTCATCTCAATTTCCCTCATTTAGCTCATAAACTTCCACGCCCCGCCTCCACTTCACATAAAGACATCCAAGCTGCAGCCGCTAGAGCTGCAGCAACCGTATATCCAGACCAAATTAAAAGCGGCAGATTTGAAGCTGAAGCACATCAGCTGATGAGTCAAGCCAAGCCGCTTCCCAATTCTCATTCTTCAACAAATTTAGAAGCATCCAATTCTTGCTCAAAACTTGATGATGACGACACATTTTTGGACCTCCCAGATCTTTGTTTCTCTGAAACAGATCGTAATGTTGGATTTTCTTACTGTACTTCTTCATGGAAGCTGGCTGGAGCTGCCGCCGATATAGAATTCGAGCAACCATTTCCTTGGGACTGCTAATGGAAATAATTCACCCCGTTCAACAGCCACGGGACATCGATCATTTGATAATGGAAAATGATTTGCATCCCCCAACCCCAGGGCGAGGCAGTAAAAGTGTAGAAATATAAACATAAAAGTGAGAGTAAATATGTGAAGAAGAATAAGAATTTAATGCAAGGTTTGTCGTTTTATCTTAGTAAGGGTTTATTGGAATTAGTTCAGTTTGCTATATAGATGCCCTTTATTTTGTTCTTGATTTGCTCAAATTATGTTATGGTCCATATCATTTTGAAACTCCTATTTTTAAATTCCTTTCACTTTTGACCTCTTTGCACTTTCATTTCTTGATATGATGAAATAAATTCTTACTCACTTTAAGCCCCCGTTTGATCTACATTATTATTTCATTAAAATAAAAAATATGACAGTTATCCATCACATCAACATTTACATTAAAATTTTCTATTTCTTATGTGAGCCCCAATAACGACTATATTTTTCATTCTCATTTTGCAATAATTTGGCTCAAACAAAGTGCATTTTTCATGCATTTTATATTATACTAACGACGGACTTCAAATAGTGTGTGAGGTGCAATCACTCAGCATCTCATAATTTTAGAGACTTTGCATTCATATGCCCCTATTTTTTGTTGATTAAAATCTAAATCCAAGTCAAACCTCACATTTCATATAATCTAAACTTTTCAATTACATATTCCATCAACTTTTATCAAAATTTAATAAAAACTTAATTTTTATCTAAAAGAAACCGGGGGCATAATGTGATATATATAGAAGGATTTTGTATATAAAATTAAAGGGTACAAAATTTTAATAAAAAAAGTGGAAAAACAAAAAAGGCTTGTCCAACCTAGAGAAATATAGCTCATTTTGAAAACTGTACCCAATAAATATGCAAAAAGAAAGAAAATTATATAAACTAAAATATTGAAAAATTATAATTATACTATTACCGTAAATAAGCAAAGGGAAAATAAATAATATAAAAATGCAATATTTGTAGATCTCTCATTTTTATGAAATACCACTCAAAAAAAATAAAATCATTTTTGTTTCCAAAATTTGAACTCGTTTATATTTTACTGGTTCACACTTTCAAATGTTGATTATTGGCTTTCTTGAGTTTGATATAATTTGTCGTGGATTTCGAACTTCAATTGCTATGTGGGTTTGCATCAGTTGGTATCACAGTATGACTCCAAAAATTAAGGTTAATATCATTTAATTCATTATTTGTTTTTGCTTGAGTCCTTATCTTCGTTATTCGTATTCTTCATTTTTGAGTCATTCAACCCAATTAAAATGCCTAAAAAAAATCAAAAGTTGTTTGTGCGCTAGATTAGTGTCCAAATCAATTCTTTTTCTACTTTTTGGGGCCTGCTGAATTCTCGCGCACTTAATAAAAAAAAGGTGTCTAGTCTGAATTCAGGAAATACTTTCTTGAATTTATCCTTAGCGTTCCATTCGAAGTTCAAAGTCCTATTTTTTTGAATCTTTCTAAATCATTTTCCTTACTCAATTTTTTGTTTGGACTCCACAAAAGTTAAATTTTGATTAAGATCGAATTAATGTTTTGAAATATTTGCAAGAATGCATTGAGTGGAAAAAGACGAAGTGATGAGACTAATAGAGAGAAAATGTTAAATTGGGTGATACACGAGTGTACACACGTGAGACAGATATTAAACTAGATTTAGGATGTCTGGCAGAGACGATTCTACTTCAAGCGGGAAGAATAGTCAAGTTATCATGACAGAGGAGATGATACTACGATTTGAAAAGTTGTTTGATAATATGGGAGATAGAATGGATATGCAAAAGGAGTAGATGGAGAGGTAAGGCACATTACTTGCTAATTTGCATAGGGAACAACCTAGAGAAGTTTCTAACAAAAGGAGGCAAGGTAGGTGGGATCATAGAGCTAATTTTGTTGGTGAATGTGAAGCGGATAGTGACATTAATGGGGATGTATTGGTGGATGTCGAATTAGGAAGAATGAGGGATAGAGGAGTCGGGCATGAAAGGAGGGGTAGAGATCCTGTTGGAGATGGTGTTGATAGAAGTATGAGAAATATCAAAATGACAATTCCTTCATTCAAAGGAATGAGTAATCTGGAGGCATACTTGGAGTGGGAAAAGAAAGAAGAGTTGATATTTGATTGCCACAACTGTTTGGAGGAAAAGAATGTAGATTGCGGTACTTGAATTTACCGATTATGCAATCATTTTGCAGGATCAAATTGTAACATCTAGGATGAGGAACCGTGAAAGGCATATTAATACATGAGAAGAATTGAAAGCTATCATGAGGAAGGGGTTTATTCCTAATCATTATTACTGGAAGTTTCATCAAAAATTGCAAAGCCTCTACCAGGGTTCTTGGAATGTAAAGGATTATCATAAGAAGATGGAGATTGCTATGATTAGAGCTAATGTTGAGGAGGATATGGAGGTCACCATAGCCCGATTTTTGAATGGTTTGAATAGAGAGATAGCTAATGTGGTAGAGTTGATGTGGAGTTGGAAGACATGCTACATCTAGCTATGAAGGTGGAGAGACAGTTGAAGAGGAATGTAGCAGCTAGATATCCATTGGGTTCTTCAGGTTCTAACTCTTCTTGAAAATCGAAGTGGGGTCATTATAGAGGTGATGGGGCTATTTCAAGTAATAAGACCGAACCACCAAAGGGAAAGGAAGAAGTTGCTAGCAAAATTACACTCAAAACATATTCCCAACCTTCTAAGAATCAGGATATCAAAAGGGTAATGATTTTGTAAGATAATGGAGAATTGGTGGGTGATAGAAATAGTTATGATATGCCCGCATTAGAGGATGCTAGTGATGGTGATAGAGTAGAGTATCCGATAGGAAGTGAGTTGTGGTGATGCGTGCTCTCTATACACAAATTAAATTAGATGATGTGAATCAACACCGGGAGAACATCTTTCATACTAGAGCCATGTCAAAAATAAGGTATGTAGTTTGATTGTTGATGAGGGTGGTTGTACTAATATTGCTAGTACTACACTCGTTGAGAAATCAGGATTGACTACGATAAAACATCATAAACCCTATAAATTGCAATGGTTAGATGAACGTAGAGATGTTAGGGTATATTGGCAAGTGTTGGTGAATTTATCAATTGGAAGGTATAGTGATCAAGTGATGTACGATGTAGTTCATATGTATGTTGGGTACATTTTGTTGGGAAGGTTGTGGCAGTATGATAGGAAGGTGAAACATGAAGGATTCAAGAATAGATACAACTTTGTAAAAGATGGGAGAGCTGTTACTCTTGTACCATTAACACCACAATGGGTCGATGAGGACCAAGTGAGATTGAGAGGTGATAAAGAAACGAAAAACAAAAAAGGTTAAAGGAGATTAAGAGAGAAGATAGTGAGGTGGCTAATTACGAAGAAAAAATAGCAGAGCCACAAGAGAGAAAATAAATAGAGTCTATTGAGAGGAGAGAAAAATCAAAAATGAGTTTCTATGCAAAAAGTTGTGAGATTGAGAGGGATTTAGTGAGAACTAATAAATCCCTCCTCAGTTTGGATATTTCTTTATTGCAGGGACTCAATGACTCGTTACATGAAGACTTATTTAGCAGGATAACACCTACTGAGTATCCACAGGATTCGATGTAAGTGGAAAATTTAATGAGTATTGAAGAAGAAGCATTCAATTATGGCATGGTAAAGAATCAATAACCCATACATAAGTTAGATGATGGACTAGCATGTAGTAATAATTTTTCACATGGGGCATGTACTTGTACATATATTAATGCATCTAATATTTTTATGAGAGTAATAAATCAGTTGTCATATGCATTCATAGGAAATCAATTACTAGTTAATGACATTCTATTATGTTAGAAGAATTAATTGAGCATGATAAAAAAAAATTTGAGGTGCATTGTTAGTGAGTTGAGGCATGAGAATCTATATTTCAATCTGGAAATTCTTAACTATTTTGGTTCGAATTTATGGAATAAATTGAGCATGATAGACATTTGGGGTGCATTATCGGTGATGTGAGGTGTGAGAACCTATATTTCAATCTTGAAGTCCTAAACTATTTTAGTTCGAATTTATGGAACATGTTGGGAACCAATTTAGTATCCTCTACTACTTCTGCTACATGTTTTAATATGGTTTATGGTTTAAATCCACTTACTTTGTTTGATTTAATTCATTTGACTATTATTGTAAGTGGTAAATTAGATGGAAAGTAGGGGATTAAATTATATGTATCTCAAGGTAGTGACGGAAAGAAGCGTAAAGCATTCGAATCAGGGTTTGGATGCTTAGGCAAAAATGGCTTGTTCGAACACAAAGAAGGTCAAGATTACATCATAGAGAAGATGGATCATTCCACGTCATTGCAAGGATTGAAACCAATGGCTACAATTTGGATCTTCAAGATAATTTTATGATAATTTGCATTTTTGTTGTTTCTTATCTTTCTCTCTTTGATGCAGGTACAGATTCCAAGTCGAACCATTTCGAAGAGGGAGAGGATGATATGATCCACGATACGAGGACAAGTCCGGATAAGGATCCATTGATAATTGAGGAAGGGCCTATGACAAAGTCACGAGTGAAGCGAGTCAAAAAAGCAATGGAACTACTTGTTCAAGTCACGGTGGACGAAACATTGATTACGACAAGTAAAGGGATAAGTTTCATGTTGGGCATGAGAGGAAGAACGAAGTAGAGCAACTTGATTCAAGCAATGGCTCAAGAGGAAGGAACAACTATGCAACCGCATAGTTGTTCAGGGGATGCGATCGTATGCCCCTTTATCGAAACCAAAGAACATGACATCAGTTGATCTATGCGGCCGCATAGACTATTTCCAACAGCGAATTTTTCAAATTTCGCACAATCTTCTATTTTGATTAAAACTCTATTTTGTGATATCTTTTATTATTTTTAAAGTTTAATTCCCTTTTTTACTAGAGTTTTAGGGATTCCATATAAATATGGTTATTATTTTCATTGTAAAACACAATTTGAGAGATGTTATTACAAGGCTTATTGCTTTCTTCTTGTTCTTCATTCAATTAATTATGAACTTATCAAGAATTAAATTCTTGTAGCATTCATTAATTTAAATAAGATTCATAAATTTTGTGATTATGGGGTCAAGATATTGTTGGCGATTGTCTTGATTCTTTAATTCAATAATTTATTAGATCGAGCTTTCAAACGTTGATTTTTGACTTTCTTGAGTTTGATCTAATCTGTCGTGGATTTCGATTTTCAATTGTTATGTGGGTTCACATCAATTGTACCCTTGATCCCCGTAATTCGAATAAGTAGTATTCAGAGCATCTCCAATGAAACTGTAGATTATTTCAGAAAGTGTCTCACATCAACCCCAAAATGCGTATATGGCAAGAAAAAATGTGAAAAATGTTAGGCGGGGGTGTCCTAAATATCATCCACTTATTATTATTATTTTTTAAAATTTATTTCCATTGAAAGATGTGTTAAGAGTTCCTCCATTTAATTTTTAAAATTTTCCAGGCTCTTTCTCTACTTCCTCTCTCTCTTATATATGTGACACACAATTAGCGCAATTTCATTGAATATGCTCCTCTCCATCCTCCATTTGCAGGGTCAAGATATTGTTGGCGATTGTCTTGATTCTTTAATTCAATAATCTATTAGATCGAACTTTCAAACGTTGATTTTTGACTTTCTAGAGTTTGATCTAATCTGTCGTGGATTTCGATTTTCAATTGTTATGTGGGTTCACATCAATTGTACCCTTGATCCCCGTAATTCGAATAAGTAGTATTCAGAGCATCTCCAATGAAACTGTAGATTATTTCAGAAAGTCTCTCACATCAACCCCAAAATGCGTATATGGCAAGAAAAAATGTGAAAAATGTTAGGCGGGGGTGTCCTAAATATCATCCACTTATTATTATTTTTTTAAAACTTTATTTCCATTGAAAGATGTGTTAGAGTTCCTCCATTTAATTTTTAAAATTTTCCAGGCTCTTTCTCTACTTCCTCTCTCTCTTATATATGTGACACACAATTAGCGCAATTTCATTGAATATGCTCCTCTCCATCCTCCATTTGCTTGCCATATACAGACAAAGACTTTGTTGCATTGTATGGTACACGAAATTTCCATATTGCTTGTTCAAAAGGTCATCAAAGAAGTCGTCACGGGGATTTCTAACTATTAGTTGTAATAAAAATCTTATTTTCTTTCAAAATAATAATGATGTGTCAAAATTTGATTGAAGAATATAATTTGTAAAATACTCCTTTTATGAATACTTAAAACACCAAAATGTTTCACATATAATTGTACCAAACTAAAACATAATTTTAAAAAGTAATAATAATACAGGGACCGAAAAATAAATCTGAATTTACTTAAAAGAAATGTTAAGCGTAAAGTAAAAACTTTAGACCACTATTTATTGATAAGGAATTGTATTTTCCATCATTATCTCTTTGAAGTCTATCCCCAATCATTTAGCTTCATCTCTTTTTCAAGATTTCAATGCATAACCACAAAACTAAATATTTTGGGCAGCATAAATAATAAAAATAAATTGAAACTACACAAAAGAAATTTTGTGATTCTCTAGACTTTTTTCTGAAAAGAAATGCCAAGATTTCAGACACAACAACTGTACATAGCAACTCTAATTTCGTGCATTCAAGGGAAGTCTCATAAAGATTGTAGAATTCAATGTCTTGTCTAGATGTTTGTCTTTTAATAGTGTTACTTTTCAAAACCACGAAATTTGGGAGTATTCGTAAATACAGTACCTTCTAATGGAAAGACTTAGAAACTCACTACTCAACTATTTGTTGCTTTCTTCCACTCATCATGTACTCTGGTCGAAAACTTTGAGCACTCAACTGGATAGAATGTCGTCTAGATGTTTGTCTTTTAATAGCGTTACTTTAGAATCCAATGTCTTGTCTAGATGTTAGTCTTTTAATAGTGTTACTTTTCAAAATCATGAAATTTGCGAGTATTCGTAAATACAGTACCTTCTAATGGAAAAGACTTAGAAATTTACTACTCGACTATTTGTTGCTTTCTTCCACTCATCATGTACTATGGTCGAAAACTTTGAGCACTCAACTGGATAGAATGTCGTCTACATGTTTCTTTTAATAGCATTACTTTAGAATCCAATGTCTTGTCTAGATGTTTGTCTTTTAATAGTGTTACTTTTCAAAACCACGAAATTTGTGAGTATTCGTAAAAACGGTATCTTCTAATGGAAAATAATTATTTTTCCATGTTAAACAAATTAATTTGTGAATAGACATTAGAAAATGAGACGAAAGCAACTGGCCAACTACCTGCAATCCAAACAATGCCTTATAATCATTGAACAAAATGCACATAGAATGAGTTTGTTAATCAAATAGAATATTCAGTAACTTACAAAGAATCAACTTATATTTTGCAAGTGAATCAACGAATATTCAATTTCTATACGGATTTTTAATTTCTATTATTTAGATTTTATTTGTTAATTAAGATTAGTCATTAATTAAATTTTTTAGTTGTTATAAATAACTTTAATGGCAAAGGAGATTTTTTTTAATTGAAATAAAAAATTAATTATTGAGATCTTTTCAATTTTCAATCCAAATTAGTAAACAAGCACGAATTAATCAAATCTTACCTTCGATATTCTTGCAAAAATGCAACGACTATTTTACGATATTCTTTGTGAATCAACGTAAATATCACTACATCGCCTTCTATTTCTTTGTCAATGGAGATGAGGCCAAAAAAAGGGCTATCATGTTCTTGTATAGTCGTTGGTTTATTGCTGTCAAGATTTAACTAGATAATAACATAGTACATAAAACAAGTGACATATCATTAAGACAAATAGGGGACCAATTTTATTATTTGAACGTCAACATTTAACACATGGTTTCATTTGCCCAACCCGGCCCCAATTAAACCCTTCAAAATGACAGTTTTCCCGAGGAAAAAATTCATATCCAAGAGATAAAGTATGCTGTATTTTAAAACTAAGAAATAAAGTTTAAAACTTCAAAAACCAGATTTAATTAAATTTTATTTGTAAAAAAATAATTAAAATATATTTTATTAATTAAATATATTAAAGTCGCAAATCTATACAATTTTGTCACAAATTATCGAATTAATTAATCAAAAATTATTTCTCGATTGCAAATCAAAAATTTGATGGGTCACGAATTATTTTTCGATCACAAATCAAACATTTTATTGGTCACAATTTATTTATCAATCACAAATTTTATAAGGTGCAACTTATTTCACTGACAACTTATCAAATTAATTGATCACAAGTTATTTCTCCATCACTACTTAATAAATTGTGAATACCAATTACATTTTAGGTCACATATTAATTATTGGTCACAATCAATCAAATAATTGGATACAAACACACCCCCACCCACAATCACCGCAATAGCCATCGCACCAGCACCACCAACATTACCGCCACCCAAACAGCACAAAAAAAATCAAATCCAAAATTATCAAAACCATCGCCATGACCACACCAACGCCACAACCCACCATCATGGTCGCCACTGCCACCCCACCCCCATCACCTGTACAAAAAATCACAACGGTCTCCTCTATATCTATCTCCACCACACCACAACTACCACCCTCACCAAAAAATCCCCAAACCATCACCGCCACCACAACCTCCACAAATCCACCACACCACAACCAACAGGACGTGCAACAATGCTCACAAGCTCACAGCACCACTGCTAGCCGACAAAAAATCCCCAAAAGCGCAGTGCTACACCCTTTGTGAAGAAGACTCCAAGAGATAAAAGCATACGAATGAGCAACGAAAGCACTCTATGATGGCAGCACAATCGCGCTGCTCGATGACAATCCATTGACCGTGGTCCAGCTGTCAAAAAGAGGATGGAAAGGGGGGGGGGAGAGAGAGGATATGCTAGGATTGGGTGAGATTTTTGCTGCGTGGGGGTCAGGTTCCAGATTTGTTTTTAATTTTATAACTTTATTATTAATATTTAAAGCATGTATCATTATCTGATTTTTGAATAAAAAAAACTTTAAATCTTAACTTTGAATTAGGAACTTCAAAACAGGAGATGGCTGTAATTTCCACTTTTTCCAACATGTTATGTAGCACCACGGTGGTGCTATAACCGAATGTGACAAAGTCCAATTCAACGGCGTCTTTCCCAAAAGAAGGGGTAGTAAGAGCCCGTTTGGCAAGCTTGTGCTTCTTGTATGGGAAAATATGGAAAACTACCTGAGAAACAATCTCTAAAGGCTTCCAGAACATTATCCAAATAAGTCCAAAATCAATTTCTTAGCATAGCAACTTTTGACTTTCCAAAAATCCTAAATACAAGTGTGAATATATCAAATCAAGCAGCCAGTGATCCGGTCTTGCTGCAAGGGGAACCACATCACACATTCAAGGACATAGAGGAGCAAATATCACCTTAGATGACTAAAGACAATCAAAAAATCTAATTACCATCTCATGTAAAGGAACTATATATATATTAAGAATTCCAAGTTACATTTCAATCATCTCTCACTCTAAACACAATAAACAACTTTCAAATGAAAATGAAAATAATTCTGTACACTAAGGCATCTAAAACTGTGGCGCCAAAATCAATTAATGCTCCTTAGGTCTGGAAATGTCCTTCCTCACATGATGGCCAGAAATCTTAACTTCTATGGGGCATAGGGTCGAAATTTTTATTAATGAAATGGTCACTCAAAACTTCATGCCTAACACTGCAAAGTAACAAGTATCTAAATGCTCTGAGCAGTAAATATAGATACTATAGAAAACATGAAGAGAAATGTCCCAATGATCTAAACCGAGGCCTAGCAAAACCAATCTGATTTGCAATGATAGAAGAGGAGCTTTTAGAAATTCCTGCTATGTCTATTTTGGTCTCAGAATATCTAACATAAATACATGTGAACATTGTCCACTTGGTCTACCTGAGTTGAAATTCATCTGAGGCAGTGCAGTATCACTGCCAGGCTCCAACTCCTGGTTAGATGTATACAGGTTTGACGTCGTTAGGCCCAAAACTTGCTGAACATACTGGGCACTTGCGGTGACGCATTTCAAGAATTCCTTTTACACAAAGATTGCAAAAAAGATGGAAGCATTTTGTGATAACCACCTGAAAATAACAGTTGCAAGCTCAAGAAATATAGCATGCGAGTACACCGATATAGCAGAATTTAAGCTTTTAAGAAGATATGGAAAAAACATTATGACCATGGTTACCCAGTGGCCTTCCAACCCAAAACACCAAAAGACCTGAACAGCCTAGTTACCCAAGTCAATAAAAGAGAGGGAAAGTGGGCGAAAACCCATGCCCAACTTAAAAATCGGTAATGTTGCAAATGCTACTTTCTTACATGACACAAAAGTCGTTGATAATGGAAGATATAACGAAGAGAATTGAAGGCGTACCTCTTTTCTCCTATCAAGGCAAACACTGCACTTAAGTATTTCCTTGTATTCCCCGAGTTCCTGCTTAAGCTTTTCAGCTTCAGATGAACCATCAGCATGAGACTTCAATTGTTCAGCCTTCCTTCTCAAAGTTTCTAGATCTTCTTCTACTCTCTTTCTCTCAAACCTAGCAAGGAGAAAAAGTTTAAGAAATATTAAAAAAATAAAAAAAAAACCAAAAACGAAGAAAAATAAAAAGCACCTCCATATAACTGGAAAAGTGCAATAAAGATTCCAACCAAGTTTTTTTCTCTAGTTTTGTGTAAACTGAAAAGCGTGAGAGAAATTCCAACCACCTTTCTTTCTCTAGCATTATCTGCATCTCGGCAAGATCCACTCGATCCCTGTCAACCTTGTCTTGTGCTTCTTCAAGAGTGTCAATCAACTGCTGCGATGACTTTCTCACATCTAACCGTCTCTTTTGGGTATTTTCTGAAGTAGCTATCTTATGGACCCTATCTTCTTTAAGTCTCTGAATTTGATCCGAGCACAATTTCAACTGCAAAGAAATATCAAAATGATGAGTTCTAAACACACATAATGATGGTTTTGATTGGACTAGGCAGTGTTAGAAACTTCATATGCAAATGAGCAACTAATATTACCTGATCTTCAATTCTAGCTGCTTTAGTTTCATAAAAATCAACAGATGTCTGGGTTTGCTGTATGGCTCTCTCCAAGGAATGCTTCTCCGTAAGTAGATTATCTCCCATCTGCTTTGATTGCACCCCCTCAGAAACAAGCTGCAAAACAAGTAAAACTAAGCAGATGACAGTATAAAAATAAGATCAACTGAATGCAAAAATACATGTTTGTTTCCCATTTCATGGGGTGAGTTGGGGGATTATCAAGCAAGGATTGTTGTATTGCTTATAAGCAACAAATCAGACAGCAAGTCAACAAAATTTTGACAAGAATTCTTCTGTCACATGTTAAAGTTTATAAATACAGACGATGCTTTATTTGAAATGAGGATTCTAGTGAGGAAAACAAGTGCAAATACCAGGTCAAAAAGTTTCCATTTTTGTCAAACAAATTAGCAAGGAAAAGCAACTTTGGGAAAATCTCACACACTTCTAATTGTTTTGAGAAGAACAAGTACCTGCATAAGAGATGAGGAGAAGTGCGAAATCACACTGAACTAACATAGCCCACTTATATTTCTCTATGTTCTTATTGCATTTTAAATTTGTCTTCTCCGTTTTGAAACCAACCAAATGAAAGCCACTTGGAAAATCATTTTCCTCGCTGTTTTACTTGGACAACTAAACAAGCCTGGAATTTCAACTATCTTGGATGTTGGTTTCCTTTTCCTTGCAATTTCTTTACCCTGCTATCTTCAAAACCCAAATAGGAAATTGATGAATTTTGGTAAGAATGTTCTACGAGGTTGACATCATGAAAGAGGCCAGTGGAAAGGGAAAGGTCTGCCAGGCCATGATTCTTCAGAAAAGAGCGGGCTGACTAGACCTGAGACCTTGGCAGGAAATGAATAAAGGGAAGCTCGAAGAGCTTTCTCCTCAGAGCTTTGCAGGTACTACAGGGCCCAGGAAATTGAAAACAGTATACAAGGACTCTGGTCCACTTGAAATTAAAAGAGCCACCAGCCAAGCCGAGCACTGAAGAGCAATATATATTTGTTTGGGGTCTTTCTCCAAATAAAGAAGATGCAATTCCGTGTAGCTAGGTTAAAAATACAGAAATGTATATGTTACCATAGTTTGTGACAGTGCCAGCAATGACGTTGCTTGAATTTCAGCCTAATCAAAAACAAATTAAAGAATTCTAGGAAATATCTGATCTTGATCTCTACTATTAAGGTGCGGATTATGACCGGGTAACTATTTAACAAGTATGAGAAAATAAACAAGTATATAAACCTTCAGGAAAAGAGAGAACAGGACTTCTCGATAATAACTGGAGGATGCGAAGCACTCTGTAAGCTATTGAACATTATCTAGTATCAACAGACATAAGAAATGATGTAAGGTAACAGTCGGGGCAGTGCCATCTAAAAACTGCTAAGAGTGGATATTGTTGAATGAAACTCAGCAGCTGAAATGAGTTTGAACACAAAACCAATACATTTGAAACAGATTCTAAAGATCAAGATCAATAGTTTCACAGTACAAATCATGGATCTTAGTTGCATCATAACCCCAGGTTATGTTTGCAAAGACATGGACATGGCAACATGAATGGCACTGACAGTCACATGGTATGACAATACTAGAAAAAAAATAAAGGGTATTGTTGCTAAGACAGGCCAATGAAAAACATAGAAAACAATCTGTAACTGAACCGATCTAGTATATTGCATGTTCTGTTATTGCAACTGAGCAATTACTGAGTTCATCATGATAGGAAGCAGGTACTCAGTGAAGTATTCAATATATATCAAGCACAAATTTAAGTGGATTCCAGTCACAAGATTTGAAAAGATTTTGCGTTAACTGTCAACCTGATGCAACCCTTCTCCATTACCTGGGTTTGGAACAGGCAAAAATAACAGAAAAGGAAAAGTATAAAACTAAGTGAATCAAAATATAAATTTCAGAGAAAGAGCAAAATTAACGAGTGAAGTCAAAGCACAAAAAAATATTACAAAATTAACAGGTGAAATCAACGGCACAAAAAGATCTTATAATAAACCACGCAATATACATGTTTTCTACATTGCAACCCATGTCTAGCATAAGTTGTCCAACATGTAAGGCATGTGATATACGTAATGACCTGCACGACCAAGTATTTTACTATTTTACTAATTAATTTTCTGGAAAGGTTCTGACGTATTGGAAACTTTAAGAGGTGCCTTCAAGGTCTATTGCCAATCCACTGATCAAATGAGAGAAACGGATGAAAAAAAATTCTCGGAAAACTTAAGATAAAAACTTTGATG
The DNA here is from genome assembly GCA_903798335.1 of Fraxinus albicans. Taxonomy (NCBI): domain Eukaryota; kingdom Viridiplantae; phylum Streptophyta; class Magnoliopsida; order Lamiales; family Oleaceae; genus Fraxinus; species Fraxinus albicans. The sequence goes on from CAIGRM010129017.1 coordinate 14,872, forward strand.
TTGGAAATGTTTCCATATAGTTGAAACCTGGTTTATTACTTACCTTCATATTATAGTCATCCCTTTCACTGATTTCCTGCAAAAGTTTTTGGTTTTGAGTCTGCATATCATCATATGCCTGTCCAATGGTCTGTTGGAAAATAATGCCAAAAACTTTAGGCCAGTTTCAGAAATTTAAACAAGGAGTCATCCATCTGAACAGTTTGGTAGAATAGAAACCTCAATCTCAGAAAGATAGGCCTCAGTTTCCTCATGTTTGGAGTTTAGGACATCAGAAAGCCCGGATTTTTCCCTGAAATACACATTCGATGAAGTGATGAACAATCATTCAGAATGCTCAAAAGGCAACAGAAGCAACTTAGACCTGCTAAAGTGAATACCGACATATATTATATATAAGTTTTCAGTAATTATTCTTGTTAATTTAACTTTCATATATGCTTAATGCCAGAACAGAGGATATCTGTCCGTTAAGTCTCAGTCACTAACCCACACTTGACACATTTTCAACATATGTCAGACAGCCCAGTAGAAAAATCAGACATGATTTGGAGACAAGCAATAGAAATAAGCCAAAATTTTAGAATACAGTTGTAATTTTTGTACTTAAAGTTGCGGGATCAAAGGAAATATACACAAGCGTAGAATTTAAGATGGTAAGCTACAAACTAATGCACTGCACTTTTTGACAGGCCAGCCAATTTAAACAAAATCTCACCCCCACCCCCCAAGCCACCACTTTTGACCATTGGTGGATACCAAATAATCACCCATACCACCATCTAGATTCACCCTCACTTCCCATTTCCATTGACGCTCCAAAGTTCTTCAACTTGATCACCAAAACCTTAAAATCCTAAATATTACGTCTTTGATCGGTTGACCAAAGGCAAATACTCTTCCATGTCACCACGTGATCATCAAGTCCCCCACCCCACCCCCTCCCCTCCAATTTTGCAACTCCCAGTTTCTCATCAAAATCAGCCACTGATAACATGACTCGCAAGTCTTAATCTTTCTATTTCAGTTCTCATCTTATTTATTAAGGCCTTTTTCTTCTCTCCCCTTTGCAATGCATAATCCGATTGTGTTAATGGAGTTTATGGTTGTTACTTATTTTATGCTCCTTCAACTAAGGTCTACAGCCATGAACCACTTCATGTCCTTTTCAAGATTTCATGTCCCCCCATGTGTCCAAGGAACACAGAAAGCAGGCATCAAAATAGGAACAAAAAGAGATCAAAATCTTATATACGCATTCATCAATACCAGAAATCATATCTCAAATTAAAGCATGTGGGTAAAAACTATCCAGCTGAAGTTAAAAATGAGTTATTTGTCAACAGTAACCCAGTAATTAGAAATTATAAACTCTTATGAAGCAGATAAACAGTGTCAATTCTTTTGCAAGAATTACACCATAGAAAATGCAACAATTATTCAAGCATTCAGTACTCATTGAAGAGAGACTTAGAGAAAAGGGAAGCAAAAGGATGGAAAAGCTGCAAAAGCAGCCAAAGATAGGCAAATGTGAAGGTGTCAACACATCCTTAAACCATGTCTAAATTTCAACTCACAGAAAGCACAGTAGGCTAAATTACTAGACAAAAAATCAGCATGATATGGAACAGACCTTTTAGAGGCCACTAACTTCCGTCTCAGATCAGCAATCTCAGCTTCTCTAGCAGCTAACCTTTGCTGGGCTTTTGCCTCAGCTTCAATGGCAGCTTTAACTCGCAACTCCAAATTGTGTTCATCAAGAGAAGTCTTCAGGCTCTGAACACGTGCCCATGCCTTGATCTCAGAATTTCTGGCTTCGCCAATTTCCCTACATTCAACATGTCAAGGTTAGAAAGCACTCAACTTCAAGATAGTTGATTTAGGAAAGTTTTACTTACAAACTAAAACACATTTTGAAAGAGAACACAACTCTAAATTATCTATGATGACAAGCAACATGAGCATTTCTTAGTGGCAATTTACCATTTTCCAAACTCTCTCTTCGAATATGTTGAATCGTACAGGGGGTCTACATTCATATAAATAAGTGGTGTAATCACAAAATTCAGCAGTTTCACATTTCTTACCCTCAAAAAGCCTTCATATTTTGACACAAGTGCAAAAGACAATGCGCTGACTTTTCTACCTCCAAATCTTTTAATTCTAATGCATAGGGAGGAGATTTCAAATTGAGATGGGACAACCAAGTCAAGTTTCCAATCTTCCGAAACTTGTACATTATAGAATAGGTAAATGTATAAATAACTATATAAAGACAGAAAAATAAGAAAGAGGAGAACTAACCTTAGAGCTTCAGAAAAAGGGAAACATGGAATAAAGGACAAACAACAATGCTAAACTAAGTCATATTCCCAATTATTCAAGAAAAATAGAAATAAAATGAAATAGAAAACGTCCAGACCCTCTAGAACTACTTGCGATGACAGTCATAAACTTCATGCCATAGCCAGAAAAAAATATTAAAAAAATAACACCACCACCACCATCATCAAAAAGTAACTGATGCATATGCGCGGAGGGCCCAAATAGAGGGGTTAACCATCAATGACTTCATGTAACAATTAACACAAACCACTGGCATGTGCTACAGGTCTACTAATGGTTTATGATTACATTTTATCACTGCAATTCCTTTTATATTATGCTGGACAAAAATTCCAAAATCCCCTCTATATTCTCAAAATTACTGCTATCAATAGTGCTGTCATTACCACACACTGTCACACAATTCATGAAGAGACACCAGAAGTTCCAAATAACTCAATTAAGCCCTTGTGTGGGAGTGATTTTTTGAAAATCACTTTCCCCATACTCATTTTCAAAAAAAAAAAATTTATTTTTCACATTTTCCCATAATTTTTTCTTTCTTTTTAACCACGCATTCTACAAAAAAATAAAAAATCACTAGATCTCTCCCAGACAATGGCTAAGGTATAATCTGTGAAGAAGGAAAATTTATATTCTTCAACCATAATTTTTCAATCAAACACAAGCAGACACTACAAGGACAAGATAATTTATATTCTTCAAAATTATGAATTAACATATTATATCATTATTTTTATTGAACTTAATACTTCTTTAGCTTTGATTTTGAATTTTGCCAGGTGAAATATTTTGAATTAGAAGTCGCGATTTGTTGTATTAAGAGAATTTTTGTAATATTAAATTCTAGAGAAGAAAGAGAAAATACATATAGTATATAAAAAACTAATTCCACGTGAAATTCGTAGATTTTCCTACAAAAAAAATTTAATAATTTAACTTTTCCAATTTATATTCAATAATTTACAAAATGGAGCGTGTGTCCTTGACATTTCCAGTGACACCCCACACCATACGAGAAGTTTTGGTTCTTCAGTGTACAGTCTTCATGAAATGAAATTTTTTTCAAATATTTTTTGCTTTTCACTATGCTTCCTGATCACCTGATCAAGTGAAAAAAAAAATTAATGGGTAAAAGACGGGGTTTGGTCTGCTAATTAAAATCGGAAAGCACGGAATATAGTTAAGTGAATAAACAATAACTAGCTGGAATGTTGCAGAGAGTAATATGATGGTTGCAGCACTAGATAAATGAAATTCCCTCCTCTACGATTAATTCTGAAATAAGCATTTTCCATCAACCAGAAACAGTTTAAGAAGAGAAGGAACCAGAAGTTATTTGAATACAATCAGAACAAGAACTTTCAATGCTAACCTTGAATCAGTCGATTCACGTCCATACATTTCCAAAAAAAGCTTCAAGTCTGAATCAGCTTCCTTCAAATCATGGAGCTACACCAAGAAATCAAAGTTACAAAACCTTTGAATTAATTCATCCTTATTTTAAAAATTCATCTGCAGAAACTTTGCTGTCCATGTCAAAAGGTATACCTGAGCTACAGCGATATATGATAGCTATTACAATTATTTCAGAGTGAAAACACAACCACAAATCATGAAAAGAGAATCTGGCAGATCATCTTACAGTATGCCTAGATAATGCATCAGACTGCTATATATATTGTCTATTTACATTGATGGTCAAAGTGGGTTTGGGCAATAAATGTTAGATAACCTACAACAGATCCTCCAACAGAGCTAATAACCCCTTCTTTTCAGTCCATTAAATGGCACTGTTAGGTAAAAAAAAATTGGGCCAAGAGCAGCAAGTAAAATCACATATCAGAGTAACATTCTTTTTGAACCTTAGGTCTCGAAAAATGATTGCTTGACAAGTAAACTTAATATAACATGGGATATGTTGCCATACGCTCATGTAACAGAAGGCAAAAATCATACCACAGCTTGTAATTTCTGTATTTCAGCATTTTGCTGAGCAGATCTGGAGGACAACGAGTCCAATTCCTTAGCCTATACATATATTAAGGAATGGTTTTAACCAGCATCACAAATAATTTCAAAAAACAATTACTGCAAGTATAACAAATTCCACCTTGCCATCAAGAATGTCCGTAAGAGATTGAACATCAGCGCGCAAACAATGAATGTAAGAAGCAGTCTCCTTGTGTTGAACTAACTGATTCTGCATGTTACCCATTTTCTCAGGAAACGAAGAAACTAAAGCTTTGAACTCCGCAATGATTTCTTTCCTACCTGAGGTTAAGAAAATCAATATAGCCGTGTGACACTTAGACAGAGAAGCGACGAGGATGCCGTGAGATACGAGGGAATACCAGGTTCTCTAGATGCTTCTTCCAGCTTGGCTTCAATTACCCTTTTTTCTTCGATGCAATTTTTTATCTCTGTTTCCAGATCAGATTTTCTAGACTTGGCCACCATCGAAGATTGACATAAAACATCAACCAATTCATTTTTCATGTGAATTTCTTTTTCCCGCCAAGCAAGACTGTCTTTCTGAACCTGAATTAAATTGATGAGTCAGCACAGAGATTAAATATTCTTTAAAAACCAAAAATGAAGTTAAACTTGAAACTATCAACCACTAACAACCTGTAGTTTCTCATAAAGAGCTTGATATTGAACTACATCTGCTTTAGACTTCACAAGTTGATCTTTAAGCAGGATATATGCTTGGGAAGAACAAATACCCTTCACATTCTTCAGATTGTTCTGTCAAACAAACACCCAATTTATGGACTAGTAAAAGGAGTACGAGAAAAACCATAGTCAGAAAAACCATAGTAAAAGAATTAACCTGCAAATTTGATAACTGACTCAATATCTTTATCCTATCTTCGTGAAGACGTTTGAGATCCTGTAGTCGAGAAGAGGATTGGTTCTGCACAAGTGCACAAATTAGCTTAGACCATTTTACCAGTGGAAACACAATTGACATAAGCTAGAGGAAACAGAGTGCAGGTGAATACCAATAACTCCTTTAGTGTCAACTCCATCTCTTGTAAATCGTCTTGTTTGTCTCTGGTATCATTACTGATGACATGCTTGTTTCGTCGATTTAGGACGGGAAAAGATGCTCCTTTTGCCAGATCTATCTCCACTTTTATGATGGCCAAATTACGGTTGCTGTCTTCCAATTCTGAAATTGCATTCTCTAACTCTCCTTTATATGGACAACCAAAATATGTCAGTTACAGTACCCCTCACGAGGACGTTGCAGGCATACATGAAGCATATCAAATAATTTGGAGAACGTGCGAGGCCAGCACATTTTAAAGAAAATTATAAAAAAGCCCTCAAACAGACAGTATCGCTTCTGAGAAAAAACAACCACACTTTTAGTGACACCAGTATAATGTACATTGCATCAAGCAAGTGGTGAATACGATCAAGGAAACTGATGTTTTTAAAATTTTAAATATGGCAGCGTCCTTCCTAATTCCCGAGCAAATGTCATGGATTTTCCAAATAGGATGCAAGACAACAGCAGAAGCACACCCAAGACTTATTCAAAAAAATTAGGGTAGGCTAGATGAATATTTTTGCCACTCGAAATAACATGCAAAAAAGCAAAGTTGAAATTACTCCTCTAAGAAATAGGTGCACGAAAATCTTTATGATGCTTCAAATCATTCAATAGCACAGTGCAAGAGGTGCAAACTAGATTCCCTGTACTGATCCATAAGATCAGTTAAAAAAGCATAGAAACTACTAAGAAGATTCAGAGCATGCATACAGGAAGAGTGTTGCGGCAAAAGACTATAGGCAACTAAGTGCTACCTGAAAAAAATTGTGTACTTTCAATTTTGGGGGTTGATATAGAGATATAATTTACATTTTCTCTCTTCACAAACTGTGAAGAAAATATCAATACAAACAACTGTAAAAAGGAGAGACAGCAAACTGAATAGAGAAAGCTACCAAGAGCATCAGTAACTATTTGGCACTTTAATAACCTAGCTTTCAGACTTCCCCAAGTCCAGCTGATTCTTTTTTCCTTAAATAAGTTAAAACAGTTCATTTTTGCTCCCTGAACAATTTGGCAAAAAGATTTGAATTAATAACTCCTGATGGGTACATATACTTGATGTTGCAGATGTGGAAAACCATACTTCAAAAAGAACTTATTTCATATTAAGTTTGCAAAAGACACCTTGCACGTGCTTCAAAATTTACTTGATGGATACTCCAATCCAAATTTCAAGAGTTGTTACATCTTTAACAGCGCAAATCCAATTAAAGAGAATATAAGCAGGCAATAGGTCAGAAATTAATAGAAAAAAAAAAGGAAGATTTAACAAAAACATATATGCAATGATTATTACATACTTATGAAAGCAAATGCACCCAAACAAATTCCTGAAACCAAATACACACATTGATGAAGAGTCGTTGCGAGCAACAAATACTTCCACCAGCTGGACCCTAGGTAAATTTTAGCTGGACCCTGGACTACTCAACTCGATGTAACCTGGACCCTAGGTAAATTTTAGCTGAGAACTTAGCCCCATGTAGCTAGGGCTGAAAGATATTAGTCAAAGCCATTAAAGAGAATTGCGTCCTAAAAGCACCAATATGCTCACAACATAATGATCTGGTATATACCTAGAAAAGTAAAGATTTTAGTGGGAATAAATCAAATACCTTTCAAACCTTTAAGGTCAGCTTTATTCTTAGTGTCAGTGTCTCGATTGCCCTGAAATTCAGCAGCCATTGATTTGTGCTTCAAGTGAAGATTGCCCACAGCCAGTCTCAGTTTCTTAACTTCCGCCTGCAAATCACAGGATACCTCCTGCTGGCTCCATCCTATGGTAGGAGAAAAGAAAGAAAAGAAAACAACAGAACAAGAAAACAAAGCAATCAATTTCAAAGACACGGCACCTAGAATGCCGATAAGAAAATGGTGATCTATATTCAAAAGCTTAAAAGATGTATCCATGGTCATTGTATGGTCTTACCATCAGACGGAAGCGCATTTAAACATGCAGTAGACATGCTACTCTTCAAATTACTCAAATCCTCACATGCATTGACTGTGTTATGCAATATGCTCTTTGTCTTTTCACCATCAATTTGTCTATCTTCTTCAGTCAGAAATATGGTTGTCATGGCTGAGCTACTTTCAGTTGCGCCCTTTTCTAAGAGTCGGCTTAAAAAAGCTTTCTCAGGAGGTAAATCACCATCTAAGAAACAAATAATTAAACATCAGCAAACACAATTTTCATGCATCTATAGTTTGCCCATCAACTCAAAAGTAGTTCAAAATGAAAAAGATGCAGGAGAGTCATCTGTTTCACAACTTGCTATATACTCGATTAAGCAGTTTTTGAGGTTAAATAACCCAGGAATCTCACAGTAATAGCATTACCACTGCAGAACTATACCAGAGTAGATATTAGAGAGGAACTTATGAAAAGACGTATAAAAGATGTGATTTAGAAGATTGGTAAAGACATTAAACATAAAATTTCAGTAGGATTAAATCAAATGCCAAACAAATGAATCTTTACAGAGATAGGGGATTTTCTCAGTTTCAGTCTCTTTTCCTTCTTCTTAAACTATATATATATATATATATATATATATATATATATATATATAAGAAATTAAGTAAATTTCCATATATACGAAAGATAAGTTAGAAAGATTCCTTCTTAAATATGTAAACTACCATATATCTATGAATTATATATATGATATATAATTATTATAATGTATTACCTTATTTAATGTACAATTATATGGGCATCNACTTTAATATTAAATTTTTGATCCCCAAAACTTAATCCATTTTCTTTTTAAATTCAGGGGGACGAGCGAGAGAGAGAGAGAGAGAGAGAGAGAGAGAGAGAGAGAGAGAGAGAGAACAGATTCTAATTATATGCAAGAATAAATTCCGAAAATCAGTTGGAAAAACACTACTGTAGCATAAAGATGCTTGCTGTTGCAAACATCTAAGAACAAATATTGAAGGAGAATATAATATTAGGTAGGTAATCGCCAGTAGACAGGGCAGTAAAAAAATTCTAATTATGGAGTTGGCTACTATATAAAAATCCTAAAGATTGCATTCAATTTTACCCATGATATTCGCCACTTTCCTTTCTCGAGTAAAATTTACAAGTCCACATCAGGACAAAATATTAATAGACAAACTGGATTTTATATAATGAAGAGGTGGAGGCGAATAAAGATAAAGAAAGGGCTAAAAGATGTGTGCTGAGGTACAGCAGAGGAAATGCCAGATATAGATTTAAAAAAAAAAGAGAGAAAGAAAGAACATGAAACGTCAGTATCTAACACTTACCTATCTCAAAAACTGAACACATTTCCTGGCGTGAAGAGGGATCGTTTTTTGAAACCAATATAAACCAAGCACAGGAAACTAATTGCACTTAACTAAACGTTCAGAAACACATTTTGTATGTTGTTCAATCATTACACGCTAAAAAAAATTGAAAATTCATGGAAACCCAAATCAGTAATCATCAATCAAAATCAATATGCCATGTCTATCAAACAAAGAAATATCAAGTAGACTGATCTTATTTAATATCGAACTCAGGTTTTAAGAGTAAAACTCAGATTTTGCTTCGTCCTGAAGTAAAAATATGAAATGAAGTGGAAGAATAAATAGAGACGGAGAAGTAGATCCTGATGGATAAAACAAAGATGCGGGTGTCATCAATTTGCCGAACACAAGGGAAAACTATTTAATATTGGTACGTGGTCAAATTCGTACAAATTAAAAATGTCATCTGCCACATATCGGCAAATTGGGTGAATACATGAGATATATAAATTACCATACGTAGGACATGTATTAAAATAAAAATGTGCCTATACATGATTGAGATTACAACTACTTTATCTTTACTAAGAGGGATCAGGACAGAAAATAAATAAAGGGGGAAGATTCTGTGTGTAAGTCAAGGCATCTCTCACCACCTTTGACAATTTGATGTTCAAAACCTCGTCCACTTGTCACCAAGTCTTTTACGTGAGTAGAACGAGATTCCAAGTCATTAACCAGCTGGTATAAAAGTGGAACCAAAATTACAATCATTAGGCCCAGAACACTGTCTATAAGCAAAAGTAAAAGAATAATATAAAAAAAAATATTCATGTCAAAAGTAAATACCTCTTCCCATGAATTATTAACCATAGCCAAAGACTTCTCATGTGACTGTTGTTTCTCCTTTAATTGACAAAATTTGTATTGCAGAGCACAGATCTCAACCTTCTGAGCTTCTAACTTCTGGGTAAGTTTCTGATTTTGAAATTGAAGTACTGCTGCATCGAGCTACAGCAACAGAAAATTTAAATTTTAAGGAAATGATGTAACAACTTACTCAAATATAATAGGAAAAGTCTAAATTTAGCCTAAATATAATAGGAAAAGTCTAAATTTAGCCTAAGTAATACTTTGACGTGAACAAACACCAAAATTGATGGAAGGTCACTGGTTGATAGAAAGTTTACAGCTAACCCAAGTGGGCAAATCCTTTCAGGACAAATTTCTTCCCTCTGTACAGAAGATATGTTTACCACATCAATGCTCGTCAAGTAGCATTAAGACCTAATAACAAGTGAATATGTAAAAGCATCCTGAAATTTGGTACACTAGCAGCTCGTATTAATTGAAGTTCAATATGCAAGGGAAACTTGTCAAGCACACATGAAGATGACATAATAATTTTGTTCAGCAATCATTTGTATAGAACTCTAGAAAAGGACATTTGACTTCTTAAACAATTTAATTCTACTAGTCACCATATAGTGATTTATTCATCGTACCTTCTGAAATATTCATTAATTATGGTATACATCTATTGAAAGAAAACCATACATCACTTTGAAATAATCAAAGCTGCAACACAAATATGCCTACAAAGGTACCGCTTCTGTTCTGTGCACAAATAACATTTTTTGTTGAAAAAGAGTCAAAGTGAAGCTTCAAAAGAAACTGAAAAAAATATTACCAATCTGAGCCAGTGAACTACAAAATCCATCCAAATGTCTGCGCAAGTCGAGATGGATTAAATGTGTTGAAAGCATTACAACAAAATAAAGACTTTTTATCCTCCACATTAAGCTGAGAGTACATCAAAATTATCTTTGACACTCCAGATTATCATTCAGAGCAGTCCTCATTTTTAGGAAATATGAATGCTGTGCATATTGGTAATCAGCCAAACTATTATAGAGTTAAATGAATTATTTTTTCCCTTTTTCTGCAGCGGGGGAGGGTGGGACTGTGCTTTCTCAGAATTCTTTCAGTACAAGAGAGAGAGAAAACATAAAGTCGAAGAAAATAATATCTTAGTAAATAGAATCAAACAAGTGGGGTGCTCAAAGAGAAAAATAAGAAACAAAGAGAACTGATTGTGTAAAAATTAGGACTGCAAAAAGACTAACACAAACATGGCCACATAATGCCGTGAAATGTGCTCCTTGAATGATATTTTATACAAAGTTACCCACTTCTTTATTTCTCAGTTATAATAACAACTTACACGGGTCCGTGTTGATGCCAGTGATATTAACTCTTTTATATTGTCTAATTTATAAATATCTTCTATCACACGTGTCTGTTGATGTCAACTAGCTCACCAGCTAGCGTCAACAGTTTCAGCCAAACTATAGCAGAAGAAATATGTTGCTACACAGTAAATATGAAATGCACTACAATCAAACATATCACCAAATTAGTGCTAGACTATAATTGATGTTAATTTGATTATTTGCAATTTCACATTATACTCATGGAAGACTCTCTTTTCCAAACGTTCATGCCAAGTGTTCCGGAGAACGCGGATAACTCAGTGTTCATGAATGCAAGAGTTAATAAATGTAAGACTATATAATATTACAAGACAAGGGGCTTAAGGAAACCTATGCCCTTTGTCTGGAAATATTGTTTGATTGAAAGCACCATTGCTAAACAGAATGGCCACAGGTAAAAGCATTGGAAGTCATGACTGGCCAAGTTTTGAAATTATGAATGTTCTTTTGAGGAAGTAGATTGTCACAAGAGCCTGCTAAAGAGGCCAAAAAGGGAGAAATTTCACATCAGGTAATACCCTGGGTCAATCAAATTCTCAGATTCCCAGGAAGCTCAGTGGTAAGATGGACCTGCTCATGACCCAAGCTTAGAACAACAGGCACATTATCGAGTTCAATATATGCAAAGCATACAAAGTGAGAACCCATAAGTCAAGCATAAACAGAGAATTCAGTATCTGCATGGCTCAGAGCATCTCCAAATGTCCTATTCAGAATTTCGTCTCAATATTTCTAGAATTCTAAAGATAAGAATTTTGGTTTTTAGTATATAGTTCTAATTCTCCATAAACTTTCGCTTCTGAAAACAGTATTCCTCGCTGTAACATATATTCATGAGTATGCGTAATCCAATTATTACACACCTCAAATCAAGATTCCTTCGGACTATTCCTCAATGTAATATATATTCATGAGTGCGCGTAGTCTAAATTTATCACGCACCATAAATCAAGATTCCTTCGGACGAGACATGGTGAAGAAAAACACAAATCATATATCCCACTAGCTCAAAGATTTAAATAATGGAAACAGAATAACTCTTATTGCAACCGTGGAAAATATATTAGTATGTAACAGGAACCCAAAAGAATCAAAATAAGAAAAAGTTAACACATGATTAGAAAACATGATGAATATTGCATTATTTTAGGCCATCTTGGTATAGGATCCAAGACTTCTATTAATGTAACATGGATAACAATCTATTCCTCTTCTCCATTCTTAAGAGAACCCCCAACACGAACCTTTTTTAAGACCCCCTAGCTCGAATCCTTTCAATGGTACAGGTGTTGCCTTACCACGAGTCACCACCAACTCCTTCCATTAGAGCCAGCGAGCACTTTAGGTAGTTAATGCAATTTAATAAGAATAAGAATATAATACTGAAAGAAGAAAATGTAGAATAGCGGCAAATGGCTGAAATCTGGCTATTTTGAACGCCGGATCTACACCATGGGGAGTTGCACAGTCAAAGATGATATCATCGTGACATATCTTTTCATGCCTATAAGTTACCTCCCCAGTTCCCTTTTCTAAAAGATCTACCTTCAGACCAGGCCAAGCCTTCAGGATAGAAACTATACAGGTCAGAAACTAGCTACCCGTGCAAATAACTATGGGAAAGAAAATATTGGAGCCAATCATAAACCCATTCTACACATCATGGTTAGGGAAGATATAAATCTTGATGAATTAAAAATAAATAAATTGAGTAAAATTTCACCTTTTTATCCTCGGATAAGGGCACAAGGGAATGTTTCTTCACAGTAGCGTCACTGGGTGATATAGAGCTAAAATGACGTCGCTTTCTGCCAGCTTCACCTGTGCTCCCCATCGGTAACCCGCCCTCTCAAAACAAAACCCTAGAACTATCAATTATTCTCTAAACCCACATAAAATTTCGCAGCCAATATACCCTAACAAATTCTCAAAGTTAAACACCCATACACGTTAAATAATCTGTATATAAAAATTAGATTTTTCTTCAAGTAAAATTTAATTCAGGAAAAATTAAGAGAATTGTACAGTTTTATACTGGCACGGAATCTGGGTTTCAATGGAGTCAATTTGTAATCAATCTTTGATTTTTATCTCTTCTTTTTCCCTGTAAACTGAAGAACGGGCCGAAAGAACTCTCTCTTACACGCACAGACGCGCACACGCAGACACAAACACGAGCTCCTCTGTATACAGCATGGCTGGAGAGGTGGAATTTTTTCGATTGAGGAAATTAATCGAAAAAAGTGGACATTTGAGAAATCTTGCGAGGGTGATTTAGTCATTTCAAGCTTGCTCGTCTACTGGCAGTGGCAGCTGTATTAAGGTAATCCAGAACGGGATTGTTACGAGTGCCACGCTAGCAGATTGAACCTGATTTATGTGCTGAAATGATCCATATTCCATTAATCTTAAGAATTAAATTTATAGTAAGTTAATATTCAATCTAACATATTTACAGATGAAGAGTTATATAATTTACCCGTGTTGTATTTTATCTTGGAAACTTCAAGTTTATAGTAACTTAATATTCGATCTAACAGATTTTGTTTGTTGAACAGTTGAAAATGCAAGAATTTGTTAGTATTGTACTTATCCTGAATGCTATAAATTTATACCAAGTTATATTGGATCTAACCATTTTAATTTGTTCAACAATTGAAAAGGCAAGTAACTTACACGAGTCATACTTCTCTTAAAAACTGCAACTTATAGTAAGTTAATATTCGATCTAACGAATTTTGTTTGCTGGACAGTTGAAAAGGCAAGAATTTGTCTGTGTTGTACTTATCCTGAATGTTATAAATTTATATCAAGTTATATATGATCTAACGATTTTAATTTGTTCGACAATTAAAAAGGCAAGTAACATTCACGTGTCGTACTTCTCTTAAAAACTGCAACTTATAGTAAGTTAATATTCGATCTAATAATATTTTGCCAAACAGTGGAAAAGGCAAGCGACTTACACGTGTTGTGCTTATCTTAAAAACTTCAAATTTAGAGCTTGTTTGGAAGAAATTTTTGGAGGAAGTATTGATTTTGAATAGTGATATAATGTGAAATGTGTGGTTGAAAAAGAAGAAAAAATTATTGATGTGATGGAAAATATTATTTTATTGAAGAATGTGTGGTTGAAAATGAGAATTGATTTACTGTAGAAAAATTTAATCGCTATTATCTTAAAAACTTCAAATTTAGAGTTTGTTTGGGAGAAATTTTTGGGGGAAGAATTGATTTTGAATAGTGATATGATGGGAAATGTGTGGTTGAAAAAGAAAAAAAAATTATTAATGTGATGAAAAATATTATTTTATTGAAGAATGTGTGGTTGAAAATGAGAATTGATTTACTGTAGAAAAATCTAATCCCTCCCAAACAGAGTCTTATAGCAAATTAATTTCAATTTATTGACTTTTTGCTTGGTCGACAGTTGAAACAATAAGTAACTTACATGTGTCGTGTTGTCTTAAAATCTTTAAGTTTATACGAGATAATATTCAATCAACATGTTTTTTATTTTGTTCAACCGTTATAACTTACATATCGTAGTTTTTGAGGGAAAATATATAAAACCTTGATGATGAAAAGGAGGGAGATATAGAAAGAAATATTGGAAAAATTGTAATTTGGTCACCAATATAATGTTTATAGTAGTGCGTGTTGTATTTATCCTGAAAACTTAATATTTGATTTAATGATTTTTAGTAGTTCGATGGTAGAAAAGCGCAAGAAACATACACGCATCATGTTCTCTTAAAAATTGCAATTTATAATAAAACTAGTTAGATGCACGTGCGATGCATGTGCTAGTGGTGTAGGTGGCTACTAAATAGTGTGATGTTTAGCTTAAAAAAAAAAAAAAAAATTGAGGATGGCTTAGAGATAAAAATATTTGATGGAAGATTTCAGCTATTTATAGCTAACTTTTGGAAGTGATTTGTAATTATACTGAAACAAAATGAATATATCTTAGCGGTTACACGAATCTTTAGTCATTTTTGTAGTGCTATACATGTTGATTAAGGTGATTTTGGAACTATAGTCGAGCACTTGCAACTAATTTGTAATTAATTTTACATCTTGCTGAATCAAAGTTTTGTATGATGTCTTGAAGTTTTTTATTCGAATGAATGCACGTGCTAGTGGTGTAGTTGGCTACTAAATAGTGTGATGTTTAGCTAAAAAAAAAAAAAATTGAGGATAGCTTAGAGATAAAAATATTTGATGTAAGATTTCAGCTATTTATAGCTAACTTTTGGAAGTGATTTGTAATTATACTGAAACAAAATGAAATATATCTTAGCGGTTACACGAATCTTTAGTCATTTTTGTAGTGCTATACATGTTGATTAAGGTGATTTTGGAACTATAGTCGAGCACTGGCAACTAATTTTACATCTTGCTGAATCAAAGTTTTGTATGTTGTCTTGAAGTTTTTTATTCGAATGGTATTATTTATCTCGTAGGGATAAAAAATAATTAGAAGTGAAACGATTGTAACATTATTTGGAAAATGACGGACTTATTTGAAATTTTGAGTTAGTAATCCACTTAGTTGGCAATCGAATCAATTTCTTATTTTTTTTAATATGTTAACGGAGGAAGGACGATTCTTGAAGGCAAAACGACGATGGCGGACAGGAGAAAAAAGGGGAAAAAGTGAAATAAATTTCTACGGTTCTCACTGACTTCATACTTTTGTACATATTTCTTTCTAGGTTTTATTCAGATTTAAGTGGTCGATATTTCGATAGATTTTTGGGATTTTTTTTTTACAGATGGAGGCTGGAAATTTCATTTGCATTTTGAAACAGAAATTTTTTTTTTTGCTACTGCTTGTTGGCATATAATATGTATTGAGTAATCAATTGTTTGTGTTACGGACAAAATCTTCGTTGATGTCGATATTTTGAACATTTTGAAACCGCAAAAAACAAATTTGTTTTTTTTTTAACGTATCATAATCTGTGTATTGAATTTCCATTTGGCTCATAAGTAGAAATGATAAGACTGCGGTATATTTTTCCTGTATAGATAGAAGTTGAAAGAGGTTGAAAATGTCTAGTTCTACAAGCAAAGATGAACAACAAAGGGGATAGATGGAGGTTATAGGTAGTGTAAATTATAATATGAAGTTAGGTTTGGTTGATTGCAAATGATTATGTACTTTAAATCTTGGGAAATTTACTAAGCTAGAATTGTTGTAATAAATTTAATATACAGATAACAGATTTGTAAAGGTTTTGATGAATGATAATATGATGTCATAATAATAGAGTATGGGCTCATATTGTATCTAAAGTGATGTAGAGATAAATTAGTGATGTATCCTGAATATAATGTAAATGTTGATAGCCCTTTGGATATAAAGATAGAGCTGTTGGATTCACCTTGACTGTACAAGGACTTTAGATTTTACAGTTATTTATTAAATGCCACACTAAAGCTCGAAGGGCAAACTCTTGCACGTTGACCTCTTATTTGAAGAGTTTTGTATATCTACTATCCTAACGTTGTGTCATAAGTTTGCTTATTGATTTCTATATTAATAAAACTTATTGTTGAAGCTAAAATGTCTTGTTAACATTATGTGAAACAAAAGTGATGTATCACACCGTTTCATTCAATTGATAAGTCTTTCATTGGGGCACAGTTTTCGTTTGTTATGTGTTACAATGATTTTTTTGTCAACATTTAATGACTATGAATACATTTGTATATAAAGTACATAACATGTTTATGAAAAAAATTATTTTCTCTTACAGTTACCGCCTAGATCTTTTTTCGTCGTTCAGGATATGACCTCAGTGATACGGTGCTTTTTAATCGGTTATGATGGAATTATTTGCGATATACAATTGGAAATAGTTAATGGTGATATACATCTTGCTGGTGGATGGTCACAATTCTTTAACCATCATAATTTACAAGATGGCTATGTTATCGTTTTGAATACAATGGAAATTCTAGTTTCAATGTTTCAATATTCGAGGATTCAGGTGTAGAAGTGACATATGAGTCAAATACATTTGAGGATGAAATCTCATGTAATGGTAATCCAATATTTCGAGTAGCATCAGAAGCTCAACGAGATAGTCAATGAAAAATTGTAAGTTCCTATTCGAAGTAAATATTTTCGAAAATGTGTGTCCTTGCCTTTGTGTGTTATGTGTCTGTATTATTTTTACTGTTTATTGTGTGACATAATTCATAATTTTGTTATGTATTAAATTGTCAATTTACTTTGTAGGGTTAATACTCTAAATAGTCACCGAACTTTGCCAAAAGTTTTCAGGAGGTCATCTAACTTCAAAACTTCCCTAAATAATCACTAAATTTTGCAATAAGTTCCTAAATGGTCATTGAACTTCAAAACTATCCTAAATAGTCAGCGAACTTTGTTAAAACTCCCCCAGATAGTCTCTCAACTTTGCAAAAAGTTCCTAATGGGTCACCGAACCATTAATGTATGGGCTCCCAATTTGCAAAGTTCGGTGATCTCTTAGAAAATTTTAGCAAAGTTCGGTGACTATTTAGGGTAGTTTTCAAGTTCAGTAACCATCTAGGAACTTATTACAAAGTTCAGTGACTATTTAGGGAATTTTTAAAATTCAGTAACTATCTAGGAACTTATTGCAAAGTTCAGTGACTATTTAGGGAAGTTTTGAAATTCGGTGACCTCTTGGGAACTTTTGGTAAAGTTCGGTGACTATTTAGGGTATTAACCCTACTTTGTAGGATGTACTTGGAGCATTTGCTCAATTACATCTACGAAAATGTGTGCAGACTATCCAAATCCACGATCATTCACATCGCGATTGGCAGTGTGAACAAATCTAAGAATAAATGGTGATGTGCGACGTTTGACTGTGGGTGGTCAGCTTATGTTACACAAAAAGAACTTCAAATGGGCGACACGTGTGTATTCGAACTTGTGAACGAAGAAATTCCAATGTTCATGGTTTACAAAGTTTCGCCTACAGATGGAAGTTGGACGTTGGCATGAAATCTACATTTTTCTTTTTTGTGTTTGATGTTTAGTTATTAAGAAGCACTAAATTTGTCTTCATTTTGTGAAAACAATTCGTTGCGTAAAATTTGTGTTTCCTTAATTATCTGAATGTTCTGGCAGTTAGACTGATTTGGAAGCTTTTGTAGCAAAGCATCAAGATTTCTTCCTTCAAGACCTTTAACTTTTTCCTTTTCCTTTTTTATTTTTCTTTCACTATTCTTTTGTTTTTCTTTCTGTAGGTTCTTTGGTCCTTTTTTTGTCTTTTTGTTCTTTATCGTTGCCTTTTCTATTTGTATCCTTCCGTAGGGCTTCAGAATCAGCAGAAATCTTTGCTGTAGATTGAGTAGTTATCTAACTGTTATCTGATTGAGGAGGTAAATCCTTTGAAATTTTCAAGTTAGGGAATAGAGAAATATATCAAAAAAAATAAAAATCAACTGATATAACTAAATCCATGGGAAGTTAAAAATGGGTCATATGCTTATGGTCATATATTATTATAACTAGCAGCATCTTCAGTAAGTCACCTAAGTACAAGTTTTTAATATAAAGTCCAATATGGAAGGGTGAAAGTACAACTACAATTATAAGCTTATCATACAATGTGTGTAATATATATTTGCACTTGTTCACACAAATCTTAAATAGGCATTCATTATTAAGACAATTGTATTGATTTTTTTATATTCCACTTCCACTTGACGTTTTAGAAAATGCTCTTAAAATTGCAGGTGCTCTCATATGTTCCAACCCACTTCCCCCGAAAACCTCCAAGCCAAAGAAAAATCCTTGGTATGAAAAAAAGAAAAGATAAAACCCAACATAGAAGTATTAACTCGTTGAGGAAGGGAGATGTCATAATTTCTAGAGTATCTTATGCCTGGTTGTAGCACTTCTTGACATATCAGAGGGAAAAACATGGCAACCTCTTTATCCACTTGTTGGATCAAACCATCAGTAGTCTGAAGCCAGATAAATGATTTCAACTATACAGAGGAAAACATAAAGAAAATATTAATCAACTGTGACACCTCAATACAAGCAAATATTATGGCAGCTTAAACACAAAACATGTACTACAGGTTTAAAACTCCAAAGCTTGCACCACATTTGCAGAACCTTACATAATTTGATTCAATTTTGGCACTTTTAGACTCTAGTAGTTTTACAAGCAAGATATTTGAGTAATCAAACTGGAAAGACCTCAAAATAATTTTTTATATGATATTAAGACTATTTACAAGCAAAATTTTTATCATTAAAAAAAGGCAAAAAGTGATTGTTATAAGGCCATTTATTCTGATATAAATTTTTGAAGATCCTATTAGATATATCATATCGAAAACTTTCCCATTTATGTACTTATGTTAGGAAAAGTAGTAGGATTTTATTTTATGGGTTTTCGAGTAGCTCGTGTATTTCTTTAATTGTTTCCTATTATATTAGATCAACTAAAACGTTACATAAAGGGAGCTTATGCACTTTATTTCGCGTACTTGATTAATGAGTACAGACATATTTCCTCCCTGCTTCTCTTCTCTCTCATCTGTCTGATTTTTTTACTTTTCATTTTCCCCTTCTTCTATTTCTTCTCGCCTCTCTACTTTCTCCTTCTTCATTATTTTGGTTACTATTGTTCGTTTTTACTTAGATAAGAAATTGTGTAATTGAAAGTTCATATCTATGAACAAGGCCTACAATTCATGATAAACAAGATTCATTCTCAGCAAGGAGAATAGCGATATTCTATAATAAACCTTTCGAATAGAAATACAAAGTGGCATTGGTCAAATCATTGCTGTTTAAGTTCGTTCAACCTATAACCCCCAATAAATAACAGCAAATACATACTAATAAAAATAAGAATGAAATGTTTCACTGTAAAAGAATTAAAATCGGAAGAAGAGGTATTGAAAGAAACATGGGATGCAAATATCCAACAACTCAAGAATGAAAAAGAGTAACCTTCACACTCGTGCCACTAAGAACTATTTTGGCATTAAATTAGACGTAAGCAGGACTGGAGTCTAAAATAATCTTTCAACAAACCTATGGTTTAACAATTTCCATGGCACCTCCTGACATTCGGTGATCACAGGGTCTAGCATTCTGTATGTGCATCTTGGAGTCAAAAGTGAGGAAGCAACATATTAAATTGATGACTTCTCATCTAGAGAACGAACTTTGTAAAATAACCAATTAATCATAAAGTCTTTGCTAAAGTCTTTGACTTTAGCAATGACTCATGCTTAGAATATTGTTTGCTTTACCCGGATTCTATGAGAATGAAGTTGGCTGATGTATGCAAGTGAACGATAACAATATGAAGTGATAATAAACATATATAGCAACATCTTAAGTAGCATTCTTAACAGGAGGAGGGTAATCATTCATAGTCTCTTGAAGAATAGAAATAGGAAAGGATTTTATTGACAGAAGAAGGGCAATTATTTATAGTTTGTTGAAGAATGGAAATAAAAATGGTTATATGTGCGAAGGAGGATACATGAAGTAGTTATTAGAACAGATATCTACTGCAATCTTTTGTCTATACATCGTCATTCTATTAGGGAAAATTGATTCTATCCGATGTCCAAAAACTAAGCATTCTATATACTTGAGCACGAGAATTGCACAGTTCGGCCTGTAAGAAAAATGTTGTAAGTTAGATTACATTAGTATTAGATATGTAAACAAGAAATGTAATATTGTAGTAGGAAATAGATATATTACTTACCCATTATTTGCACACGATAAGTTTGGTACAATTTCAACTCCGATCCTCTTTTTTCTATTTTTCATTATATATGTGCTGATGAAGAAGGTTGAAGATAATAACAAATACTGGAGGACATTCAATAAAGAATTTGCTCGCTCGATGACTTCATGTGGCATGTGAGTATAGTTGCTACAATCATATATCCTAAATTTCCACTCCCTGAGATTCATGTGAAAGAGATACCAATCATGGCTTGTATATGAACATGGAATCGGTACATGATTGCATTTTACCCACGGAAGACCAAATATTGGTCTATTGCCAATTATGTATTCTTGTAAACGACGGATATCAAGAAAACATTGGTCTTTGATTGCAATTCCATCTTTTATGGCTTGTTTCGTTGTAGAGTACACATCACATTCTATTGCAAAGTCGAAATCAAGAATTGCATACTCAGTTGAAACAAGGTTGCATCCGTTTTTAATGAGTTTTCTCAATAGTGTCAATGAAGCTGTTAACATCTTCAACCATGCTTAGAACTTTGTAATCAATAATTCTTCCTATAGGTTTTAACACACACTCTACCAACATAACTAACCCAAGTTTAAATTTATCTTCTTGATGATTACAGAGATGAAATGCTTCCAAAAGCATGAGCATGCTAAATTTTTTTCTACCATTAAAATACTGGTTTGTAAGACGATTATTATGGGAGTTAAGATTAACTGATATGTTATGGCAAGGTAATTTTGTGATAAGACAAAATTCTTGTAAACCAAAGCGCGAGAAACAATCGTCAAACTTAACCTAGACTTCATTGTTTTTACCACATTTTATAAGTCTCATTATGAATTAATGGATCAATTTACTACTAAACTGTGCTTCTTCTTCTCTATACATTATTTCATATATGAATCCATGAAAGTTACTACTCAACAAGAAGGATTGTTGATTTGCATGTATTAGCTCAACAAAATCTTTGAGAAATCGATAATTTGAAAATTAAGTAATGGCGACAGAAAACCACTGATATGGTGAAACTATATACTGTAAAGATATCTGCAAAATACAATGGAATAGAGTTTAGGACATTGAATTGGAATATAACTGAATAGAGTTAAGGACATTAAATTCAATTCAAGGAAGATGACGTGATAAGAATGATAAATTCATAAGTGTGGACCTAAATTAAGAACAATTATGCAAGAATACGATCACCAGCAATATAAACAGGAAGTTATTGTGTGACAAATTAAACTAAGAACACATGAATAGAGTTTTATGAAATTGGACAAATTGAAGAAGTATATATCTGTATCATTACAAACTATGTTTGACGGGGGACACGGTGCCATCGTCTGACCGCGTCTTATGTATACATATGCCAAAGACGGAAGTGTTTGCGTGAGCCATAGAAACACCATGTCTCAAGAGACAGACGTGTTTGCGTGAGAGAGACACGATGTGTGACAAAGGTACTGTGACTCTGTGTGTCCATGTCTGACGTAGACAAGGGTGTGTCTCATGAGACATGGTATTGTTGTCCGCGTGGGACACGAAAGGACCGTGTCTTATGAGACACAGTGTTACGAGAGACACGACGACACCGTGTTGTCGTGTCTCGCGTAGATACAAAACTTATCTGCTTCCCGTGTCTCACGGGAAGCACGGTGAAACTGTGCTTCTCACGCAAACACAGAAAGTATCTACGTGAGACACGGGAAGACCTTGTCTCGCGAGACACGGTGATTCAGGGAAGCACGGTGAGATCGTACTGTTGTGTCTCACGTAGACACATAACGTATCTGCGTGAGACACGGGAAGACCTTGTCTCGCGAGATGGTGATTCATGGGAAGCACGGTGAGAACATGTTGTCGAGTCTCACGCAGACACGGAGGCACGAAAATGGTGTCTCTCCTTATTTTTAGTGTGAAGTAGTTGTGGACAATATGAGGTGGAAGACAACGTACCTTGTTCCGGCGAGTTGGTGGTGACAGTGTATCTTTCAGGTAGTGGTGGTAATTTTGCTTAAGTAAATGAAATGGGGATGGATGAATTGAATTGAGGATGGATGGGAATGAATTACAATGAATGTTTAGGTTGGTAGTTGAGTTGGTAGGTAAATGTTTTAATGCAAGTTTTAATTTCACATAATTAGACAGAATTTGTACATGAGAAAAATTTCACTTGACAGAATGTTTTAAGTGTATATACAATAATTATCGTGTATATAATTGGCGGACAATTTAATTCAGAATATATAAACAAATGTATTCTGATTATATTGGGCTTGTTGGATGTGAGAATTTAATGGCTAGCTGTTAGAGGTCATTGACATCAAAAACGTTATCTTCATCTTTCTAGACTTATTTTTTCGGGTTAAAGAGAGTGCATATTTCATGAAGATTGTTTGAAATGAAAGTGCAATTGGCATTGTTAGGTATTCCATACTCTCCTTCAACTAAATTCTGAAATTTTTTGAACATAGGTATTTTAAGATAGGTAAAGGAAGAAAGTAAATGAAACTATTAACTCTTCCAAAGATAGTAATATAGAAACAAATTCTACCTGACGGGATAAAAAAAATTCAATCAAATAAATGTTTAACGAAGTACAAGAAGCTTCTATGAGCTAATGAAATTATCTTAACTAATACATAAACCGATATCTTGTTGTAATATTTAAAGTAGAAAGGAAACAGAAGTATTAAGCATTGATGTAACCTGAAGATAAGCATAATTTGAACAAAGTTACAAACTACAAAGGTATATTAATATTAATATTCCCTAGAGCTGAAGATGTGCAACATTTTTACTACAAAATACAGGGAAATTCAAACTTCAAACCATGAACTTCTAAGCTTAGTCTTTACGGGAGTAGTTATAGACATGTGCTACAAAATAGAACATAGTTGTTCATTATGGAGTTACAGTAGCAAAATGAGCAAAACTAACTTCTAGGTTGTAGCACTTGTACTGTCTACAAAAATATGTATCCACAATTAATCAAACTTTCTTTTTGTTGTGACTCGATGAGTTGTACAGCTGGGGCTAGCATTGCCTTTTTTAGCTACTATATCGGCAACCATTGGATTCACTGGCTTAGCAGATGTTGTGAAGAACACTCGTTTTGCCGATGGTGTAGATGTTTCTTCACTCTCAGAATTCTTGTTTTCATCAGCAAAGTTAAAGGAACGTTTATCTTTCTCAGCAATTTGTTGTTCCATCGCATCTGTAATTATAGGAAGAATATTCAGAACAAATATGATTTCATATCTGTACTAGGTAGTGTTCTGTTCCAGCCGAGTAACTTTGACGTAAAAAATGTATTCTGCTTCAATGTTTATTGAGGATATTGGGGCACGGGATGAATATGTTTCTTGCTGAAAATAAAAGTGCAGAACTGTTATTTATATAATTTTATGATTAGAAGTGTAAATGATATAGCATGGTTGTTATAATCATTTCTTACTGCTTTTGTAAAATTTATCAGATCCTCAGCACTCTGCTTTAATATTGTCTATGTAGGGTCTCCAATTGCACTTCAATCTAAAGTTCCACTTCCATCTTCCAATTGTATTGTGGCATTTGTTCTATGGAAATAAGGAATTAATATATTTAAGTATGGTGGAAAAGAATTAAAATCTATCAGAGTTGAGGTTAGTGATTAGAATAAATAATAAATTGTAATAAATGTTACCTTGGGACAGCTTTCGCAGCAGTATGTTTGCAGTAAATACACAGGCACATTTCACGAAAATCAGTATGAGTGACTTTATTACAATTGTTGCAAGATATGTACCAAAAAGTCTGTTTTGTTGTTTTAATGGACGGTCTAGGTTTGATCCAATAGTATTTCCGCTGTTGACAGATATAATACTTCGTATCGTAAATAAAAATAAAAGTAAAATGTCTTCATAAAGATAGGAAGAATAGGCCAGAAATATGTAATGAAGTAAAATGAGTTACCCCGAGTAGTCTTCCTTTTAGATGTTGTATTTTTGTAAATTTTTTGTGTGGGGTAGGAGATAATTTCGTGGGAGTCACTATCTGATTCGGTTTCTCTAGTGTAATGTCATTCAGTTCTTCTTTATGTGCCTCAATCCTGGAAGTAAATGTTTGTAGAACAGTAAAAGGTGAAGATACGGTTAACACATAATGGAGTGACTAATTTTGTATACAACATAGATTTCTTGTACTAACCATTTTCTCACTTCTGCAACTTCATTGAAACCAACATCTATGAAAAAGGTGCTATTGATTTTGGTGGACAGTGTAAGACTTGTATAGTATGGATAAAATTCAGTTTCTTGTTTGTATAAAAGTATAATGTTGCTTTATATGAGTAGTTATAAACTGTAAAGTATGTACATGAAATTATACCATTAAACGACAAAACCTTCAATCGGTTAGCTAAAATGATAGGTTTTTTCGCAATGTTTTCTGCAATTAGAACACATTCCTTCTCCACAAAGCCATCTCACATTGTTAAAATGATTGTGTGGAAAGTTCTATCAATCAGGAAAATATCATGTACATAAGTTTGGTTACCAAATCGAGTTTGAATGAGTCTCTTTGGCCGTATGTCAATAGCAACTGCAAGTATGCCGGCAAGATGTTATGCATGAAAAGTCTGTTTACAAGTTCATAATTATGTGAATGTGTGTTTCGAATTATGTGACGCAAAAATGTAACTTGTGAAAAAGTAGAAGAAATGATTGGTTAGAAATTACTTATATCAGTGTTGGAATCCATATGTTTTTCCAGCTCTGGAAAAGGAGTGAAACTGTACGTTGAAAACAAGAATTCCATGTGGTTTTCACTCACTTCTTCAATACGTGTCTTTCCAGAAATTATCTATTGGACATTACCATTTGATGCTCTGTATTCAGGCTTCATGTCTTTGACAAGAGCATTTGAAATAACATACGTTTTGCTCAATTGGAGTTGATTTTCGAAGGCTATAATATTGGAATCATATAGTGTTGTGTGCACTATGTTTCCCTGCGACAGTTATGAATGGAAATGAAAGAAAATGTTTGTTTTTTTAGGATTCTTTATAGAAGCAAAGAATGTAGAGTTATAAATTAGATTTATGTATTGAAAGACGTTTACCTGAAGATCTATCAACACTATATTTTGATTTCTACTACTGCTGTGTCTTACTTGTTTTGTTGAGAATTTTTCAACAACAATCACTTTTGTTTCCCAGTTCTACTTTGTTGGACTAATATGTGGTATGAACTTAAAGTTTGCTGCCATGTTAACAAGGCTGAAAAGAGAAGAGATAAACACTGCCATGTTAATAAGGCTGAAAGAAAGAATAGACAAATACGAAGAATAATGAGAAAGTAGTAAAATCTGGTGTGTAAACAAGTATTATTTATGTTGCGATGTTTTAATGTATTTACCTGAAGGATGAAAGAAATGAGAAGTTGTTGTCGTCCTCAAGTGTTCAAACTGAAGTGTTTATCTGTTTTTCTTAATAGCATATTTATAGTGCATATATATGTGTGTGTGCGCGCGCGCGCACGCGCGCTATATTTGTAGTTTAATAATTTTGCATGTACTTGTATGTATGTTCAAAAATATGTAAAGTATTGCGAGGGAATTTGACATGTGGAGATGAGAATGGTTAATGTCCATACCCACTTACTTTTGTCAGTAGGAAAAGTTAAAAAGCTGCTGAAAAATTTTCAGTAGAAAAGCTTTTTTTCTGAAAAAGTTGTTTCATGTCACTACATAAAATAGATAAGTGAATAAAATAGACAGTAAATTAACTGAGTAAAGTATTCTATAGAGTTTAGGTAATGGTTTTTTTTCCTCGAACGGTAAGGTAAATATGGTTGCTCAAAATTCAAATTATTATTCAAGTAAAAAAGTAAGAGCAAAGAGAGACTATTTTCTTTAGCATAATGTAGCTGGCATTTATATTCAACCTTTAGTTTCTTTATTTATATATAGATTCAACAAGTATATATATGGATTGAGTTAGAAAGAAACGATGTTATCGATGATGAATGTAAAAGTGAGAATTAAATAAATGAGTACATTCTCATCCAAATTAAATGGAACATGAATCTAAGTAAATAAAGGACGTTTTATTTGCTGACAAATTCTGCTAGTTGAGCGATTTTTAATTTTTTTTTTGTCACATGTAGTTGAGAAGAAACAATTAGAAAGAGGTAGAGAGGGAGAATAATAGGCTGTAATCAAGAATTAATGTGTATAATCAAGGAAATATGTAGGTCCTATAAAAATTATGAACGGACAAATTGACATACTTGTAGTAGGAATGTGTAAATACATAACTTCTTCAACTAAGTTTGGACAAGTACTTAAGATTACCTTTTTGTATATGCATTGTTCCATAGTCGTCACGATTATCTCTTTGTACATGCATTGTTCCATGGCGGGCTCACTATATATTACGAAAGTTTTGTACATGGATTGTTCTATATTGGTCACAGCATATATTAAGAAAGATGGCATTGCACATGCTTCTTGTGACCTGAAAATAGCAGAAAGAAAGTTAATGTATCTTGCCATGTAATAGATAATACATCTTATTCAATGTAGTTGTTATAAATACATGTTGTGCACACTTTGTTGCACTAGAATATCTCCTCAGGTTCAAACTCTCTAGTCAGACTTTCAACTGGATGAAGTTGAACAGGTTTGTCCGAAAATTTTGATCTAAGGTTACTGTCACCTGAAAATTTCCAGCTCTTTTGTTTACAATAATAGGCAATGAGTGCAGGGTGTTGGCATACTTATTCTAAGAAAATTTGTTAACAACTCTAACAAAGAAAAAAAATTGAGAAAGAATATATCTTACTTTACTGTTTGGGAAGCAAACAAGTTGAGGTAGAAATTATTGAAGTAATATAAATTTCATAATTGTACATAGGGTGTGTGAAATCACCCCTGAAATATAGAATTTTCATTGAATATGATTGATTTTAGGCACCTTCTCCAAGAAGAAACGTACTCTCTTGTTATCTCGTAAAACAACAAACGTTGCAACATAGAAAATTATTTGAAGGTACATCATATAAGAGTGTACCAACC
Source organism: Fraxinus albicans (assembly GCA_903798335.1). NCBI lineage: Eukaryota > Viridiplantae > Streptophyta > Magnoliopsida > Lamiales > Oleaceae > Fraxinus > Fraxinus albicans. Next base: position 42,627 of record CAIGRM010129017.1, read on the forward strand.
TATAGATCGAGGTATACATTTACGCCCAACCAAGAAATTGATCATCAGTAAGATTCATCAGAAATAAACTTGTTTGAACTTGATAAGAAGTACAGAAATAGTTCCAAGTGCATGAATGTGTTCGTGCTTTTTGTTGTAAAGGTTAAGAAAGGTTTAAGATATTATTTGCTTACAGCTTATCCTCATATTTGGAGAGTCGTGTCATTTCCTCCTTCAAACCTTCCTCTTTCAGATATCAATCAATTAATGTCAATTGTAGCTATTATATACAGCAGAATTTGTAGTATGCGCAAATTGAAAATCCTCAAACACACTGTATTTAAATTTCAGTCAAATACTATCTGTCAATAATTTGAAAGCAAGTTATCATAGAAGCATGAATAAAAAAAGAGAAGTAGTAAGTTTATGATACCTAACTTCAACAGTAAAATTTCCAAAAGAATCTTTTGTATCATAGAAATTATATTCATCATTCTTAGACATATTATCGAAAACAACACTAATACCTAAGCAACTGCAGTCAGTAAGATAACTATAGTGGAAAGTCTTTTAAACTTCAATCTATCGTAAACGAAACTACATTCGTAGCCATCATGGTAAAGAAAAATAGCTATACAGATTGTAGCAAGGCTAGAATTTCTTTGTAAACTACATTTTTTGTGCATGTATTATGTGCGATAGTATTTTCTTATGGTTTAATTAAAACTTTGATAGCTGCACTGGTTTTTGTTCTTAACAGAGCAACATTGAGTTGTCCATGGGAAAATACAGGTTCTAGAAGGTAAAGACCAACAAAGTCTAAAGTTTGACTCTGTACTTTATATATTGTCATTGCAAAACATGGACGTATTGGGAATTGACTTCTCTTGAAAGGAATTGAAGTTTTATCATTTTCGAGTGATATGAATGGAATTCTTAGTAGAAATACTTGTTTCCCATAGTGTTCTCCAACAGAAATTTCTGCATCTATAACATTTCTTTCAAATTTTCGACAAATAAGTCTTGGTCCGTTGCATAGTCTTTCAGATGGATTAATATTTCGAAGTAACATAGCAGGACAATTTTCTTTTAATAAAAGTTCATGTGGTGGAATATCATTTGGAGTTAATGTATTCAGAAATCTTTTTGGATACTTTGTTCTGATTTATCAATAGCTCCGTCAAAGCTATAATATGTAAATAT